>JAJMCJ010000007.1:0-100825 GCA_030572875.1 Wickerhamomyces kurtzmanii | reverse complement strand
CAACAACAACAACAACAACAACAACAACAACAACAACAACAACAACAACAACAACTCTTACAGCAACAACAACAAGTTCCTACCCAATTATTAAATCCACAAGTGCATATACAAGATCAGCAACAACAAAACTTACCACCAGAACAGCAACAGCTACAAAGAGAGGAACGGATTAGATTAATCAATCAATATAGAACAAACTTAATTAGAAAACAATCATCTGGACAACCTGGCCAACCTGGCCAGCCAGGCCAGCAAGGATCATTACTAACTATTCAACAAAGAAAAGAACAAGAAGATAAAGAAAAGGAGAAATCAAAGTTTATCTTGCCTGGTAACGTACAGCGTTTTGGACAAGTTGTTGACAATGATCAAGGAGATGATATTGAAAGAGATAGGTCTAAACTGTTATTGAGACCAATGAAAAAAACAGGAGGAATGTCTGGTAGTGGTCCATTACAATCACCACAAGCAGCCCATCCTCAACAACAGCAATCTTCGGACTCACCAGAGTATCATTGGTTCTAGATGCAGATTGTTTTTTTCTCATACTTTTTCTTTCTCTACATGGTTTATCATTCACTCAATATTTTTTTTTTCATTATTATGGGTTTCAGTGTTTTTACGTGAATCTTTTTAACTTTATCTTTTTTCCCTTACCTTCATTCATATATTTATATATATTTATATATATATATATATATATATATATAAACTATTAATTTTGCATTTGAGTTTTTTCTCTTAGTTTTATCAGTTTTTTTTATTGTTGGTGATCTTTGAATTCCTAACACCTTTATTTTATTATTTTTATTATCATTATAATCTTTCTCTAGCTATTTAAATTTATAATTATCATCAGTTTAGCTTCTATTTGAAAAAAAAGAATATTGTAAAATAATAGGAAATGTCCAAAAGTGGAAAGGCTCTAAAAGAGTACATGTATGTATGTCTCTATTCAAAAATTGTTGATTATAAATTTTATTTCTGGAGTAAAAGATCCTGGAATGCTCTTAAAGTTTTTTTAATGGAATAATGTCAAGGAGACTGGATCAAATTTCTAGACATTTAATTAAATCAAAAATGTCATCAGAATCTCCTTTATTAGCACCACAGCCAATTTTTTTTGGATTCAATTCTCTAAACAGAGTTTCGTTTTTACGTGAAGACGTATCGTTTGTTAAAGAGTCTGTCACATCACCTTTCACAAAATTTGTTTTATTTGTTAAAGATTCTCCAATTGGTTATTCCAAGAACAGTTCGCTGTTGTATTTGAGTTATTCAGATTTGAAAACTGTTATTGATCCGTGGATCAGATACAATGAGGAGGAAAAGTTAACAGACACAACCATTTCGAAAGTCGTTCTCTTAGGTATTGATGAATCGGAGACCAACTCATTTGTCTACAAGACTTATAGCGGAGTCCCACACTACTCCATTGATATAAGTAATCAAGAAGAACTTCTAGCTAAATATTCGAGTGATACGGAGTACAAGTTATATAGTAACAGGGGTAATGTGATGAACCTATCTAATATTGAAGCTTCCATTTATTCACAGGCAAGAATGTATTTTGATTGGGTTAGTAAGAACAAGCATTGCCCCGGATGTGGATCACCAACGATTTTAATTCATGCTGGTACAAAATTGAAATGTGGATCAGCTGAATTAGTAACATGTGATGTTAAGTCTGCAACTGTTTCTAATTGCTCGTTCCCAAGAACTGATCCTGTTGTAATCACAGCAATTACAAATGCCACTTATGACAAAATTCTATTAGGTAGAAACAGACGTTTTCCAACAGGACTGATTTCTGTTATCGCTGGATTTGTCGAGCCTGCTGAAACTATTGAAACTGCAAGTTTACGTGAAGCATGGGAAGAAACTGGTGTCAGCCCATCGAGCATAAGTATTGAGCTAAGCCAACCTTGGCCATACCCAGCTAATTTAATGATTGGATGTATCGCTATTGTCGAGTTCAATGGAATTAATGAGGTTATAAACTTAAACCATGACAAAGAATTAGAAACTGCAGAATGGTTCGATATAACGAAGGTTAAGGAAATGCTGGATAAAGATGATATGATGGGCGACGTTATGTTGCCTAACGACAAAACAATCGCAAACAAGCTGATGAGGATTGTTATTAGTAGATTTGAGGCGAGAAAATAGCGAAAACAGAGACTTTGAACTCGAATCATGTATTCCTTAATACAATACAAGGTTGCAAATTGCCTGAAAAAACGAACTTACATATAGAGCTTTCAGATACGTAAATTTCAGATATTGAATTATGATCATTACTTGCAAAAAAATCTGGACTGATAATACCTTTTTATGGCTTCGGGAGACCAATATAGGTTTAGTAACCGAACTTGATATTTATAGCGTATTTTTAGTAACAAAAATTAGCATATATGTTGTAATTTATTTTTGTATATACATATATACATATATATATAATCCACGAAAACCAACAGAGGTCATGAAACCAACGTATCTCATTATTCAGATCAGATAATTTTTTTAAAGACGAATCCGGCAACACCCAATACTATTTTTATGGGGTTTTTAATTTCAAGTCGATTTGAAAAGACCCCTTCTCAACTATTAACAAAACCTAGAAGGTAACAAATATCTATTTAAGATTAGGTCCTTATAATGTTTGGATCTGTTAAATGGCTGCCATTAAACCCTTCAACAAAAATATTACCACTGATTTTTAAATCCAAATTACATACGAAATTGGCTAGTAAAGACCCAATTTATTTTGGTAAACAGATCTTGAATAAGGTTTCTTTCTTGAGAAGTGACTCAGAATTCATCTCAAAAGCTATAAAGTCTAAGTACTCAAATTTCATTTTGTTCAATAATAGTAATGATATCGTTCTTGATAAATCTAGTTCAAAAATTTTGAAAACAAATTACTTGAAGGAATCAGAAATCATTCAAGCGAAATTGAACGACTGGAATAAGCTTAATACAAACAAAGATATCGATATAATTAGACACGATTTGAAGATAGTTTTTCTTGGATTAGATGAATCAGCTGATGATTTCAAATATAAATCGTATTCTGGATCACCATATTTCGCAATCGACATTACACAGGATAAGCAGTTATTGGAGAAATATATAAATGACGAAAAGAATTACATATCTTACGGAACAAGGGAAGACATTCTTTTGAAACTGGACTATGATGATGCCTCTTTATACACACATGCGAAAATGTACATTGACTGGGTCTCGAGAGTTAAGCATTGTCAAGGTTGTGGGTCACTAAACATCCCAATACATGCTGGTACACAACTGCTATGCTCGTCAAATTCAAGTATTAGATGCAACACTAAATCCTCCATTACCAATGCATCGTTTCCAAGAATCGACCCAACTGTGATTGTCACAATAACAAATACAACATTCGATAAGATACTACTATGTAGAGCTAAAAATTTTCCCCCAAAGATGTACGCCTGTGTTTCAGGCTTTATGGAATTAGAAACTGTTGAGAATGCAAGTAAAAGGGAATTATGGGAAGAGACAGGTGTTGTTGCAAGTGATGTTAAAATTGTATTAACTCAACCATGGCCGTACCCTGCATGCTTGATGATAGGATGTGTTGCAATAGTCGACTTCAATGGAGTCAACGAAATAGTTAATTTGAAACATGACGAGGAGTTATACGATGCTAAATGGATTGATATTGAAGAAGCTAAAGAGCTTCTGAAATGTAAGGATAAAGGCTTTTTGCTAGAAGAGCATAATGGTATGTGCATTCCTAATAGCCGAACAATAGCAAACAGACTGATCAATTACGTCGCGTACTACAATAAAAGTGTCTAAACAGTACCAGTCTCTCCAGATCAAATGCGAGAAGTTCAGATTTATACTTGTATGTAGTAAATACACCATTGCTCGAATAGCTAAAAACATGTTTTAGTAACACTTAAGCATGCGCATTATCCACACTTCGGGCTTTGATATTTATCACTAGCCACACCGAGGCTGTGATACCTCTTTTTGGTAAGTTGTTTTGCTTTTCTTTTTGTTTAGTTTAAGCATCCAGAGTTTCCAAATAAAAGTAAAATAGAACACGAAATACATTTTGTATTCTTTAACAAGTTTAGTAGTCTCTGACAAGTTTTTTCATTAAAGCTGGCTGAACAGATATTGCAACAGTAGGTATATATATTATTTTTTAATCTTGAAAGATTCACCGAAACTAACAGAAACAAACAGAAAAAGAACTGAAAGACACTTGTACGATTTAAGTATTTAGCTATTCTCATCTACAAGAACACGTTTTGTCAGTCAATTTCTGTGTTTGTTCTTGTGTTGTTTAGATAACAGTGATTACAGATACAATTCAGCACGTATTAATTCCTTGAATTGACTTGTAACCAGATCAGGCCTGGCACAACTATTTGGTCGCTAGTTTGTATTGATACGTTTAAATGCGAAGTGATTGGAATAGACGCATTTATTAGATTTTTTGTTTGATTTTGGGTGAATATCAAAAGGAAAACAATAATAATGGCGTCAATAATACCAAACCAACCATACAATGATGACCTGAACCATAATGAGATGAATAATGACAGTAACGAAAACATAAGTAATTTTAAAGATAGACCTAATGCCAAGCACGTTTCAAAAGCCTGCTTAGAATGTCGAGCTAGACATTTGAGATGCGATGGTAGCGTCCCTAAGTGTGATCGATGTAGTCAACACAATAGAGACTGTACATACGTGAAGTCTAATCGAGGGGGATCAAGAAGAAAAGGGATCAAAAAGTCAAGAGAATCCAAAAGCATGAAATCAGAGATGAAATCTAATACGAAGTCATCTTTAGGCAATCCTGTTAGTTTTTCTCCGTCTATTGACACTTTATCAGAGTCAGGCTCTGGATATAGCGATAAATCATTATTACTAAACAATAATTCTACATCAACAACAACAGAAATTGAGGATATTTCCTCCTGCGATGCTCAGAACTTTGCTTCGTTACCGTGTATTAGTATAAATCCTGATGGTTCGTTAAAACAACAACCATGTCCAAACGAAATTAATATACCAAGAAGCTCAAAACATCTACCATGTTCAAATCATATAAAGCCATCGAATTCTTTAAGCTTACCATGTTTATCGTTGAGTTCAGATTATGGATTTGTTAGCAAAGATTTTGTTCATGAAAAGGCTGATGAACCATTGAACTCTGAGCTGATTGTTAGCAATTATTATAAATATTTCCATAACTCACATCCGTTTCTACCACCTTCAGAAAAAATTCATTCCTTCTTACAGAAAACTAGCTATCCAAAAGATCTAGTACTAGCCATGAAGTTGGTAGGTGACGGAGAAGTAACAAATCTATATTCAAAAGATATTGATACAGTTTTCAACAAAATCCATAATATTTTAAAGATAATAAACAATCAAATATCATCAAAAGATTTGGTAACTTTACACACTTTGATTTTGTTATCATTGATATCACATATATCTTCATTGCATGATTTAAGTAAGATGTTAAGAAAAGAGGCCATATCATTAGCCTTAAATTTAGATATAAATACACTAGATTATGAAACTCTAGAAGGGTGTGATATAAATGGATATCATAATCTAGATTTCAAAAACCATACAAATACAGAGAAAGATCTAATACAAACGCCTACTGGGTCCTCAGGATCATTTAATGAAATAAACATGAACTTCTTCAATTCAACAAGGATAAGGTCAATAGAGGACGATGAAATAGCATACGATTGCGCAAGAAGGTGCTTTTGGGAATTATTTTTCCTAGATATCATAATTGGTTCAGCTGATGGACGAACGTTATCAGAACTAACATCAATAAAAATCTTTTTGAAATATCCTACCTTTCCGAAAACTGAACAATTTGACTATAAATCAAGATCCGAAACATCAAAACTGGTTGACGACTCTATAAGACTGAACAACAATATCTTTCATAACAAACCGTTTAATCAAAATATTTTACAACTAAATGCATCGCTAGCAAATTGGGAGTTGAAATTTGAGCAGCCTGATCTATTCAGGATACCGTATTTGATTGATCATAAAGGTGTTGTTAATGAAGGTGTTCATCAAGCTCTCATAATGCTTAACTATGCGAAGATCTTTACTCATAGGCGTTTCTCCTTTTTATGGAGACCAGAATTTCCCAAAAGACCAAAATGTTATTCTAGCGATGAAAGTAGTAACAGTGATGCAGACAAAGAAGCAAATGAAAACAGTGCTGTCAGTTTTGACAAAGATTTAATAAACTCAAGAAAAATAATTGAAACTAGGAAAACGATAGATGCTGCAAACGCAATAACAAGATCACTAATTGATACTAATCCATCAACAATAAACGATAGGACTCCATTAATTGCGTGTTCTCTAGCATTTGCAGGACTTATTCACTTGAGTGCCTATTTATGGGAGTCCCAAATTGCAGGCAATGAAACCAGTTCAAGCAAAGACTGGGAGATATACAAAGAATACCTCAAGTTAGAGATTAATGGGATTTCCTCAATATCGTCACATTGGTATCTGTCTTCAAAACTGGCCACACATTTGAAAGAAAACCTGATAAAATTTGTGCCGAATTTGTATTTGCTAATCAAAGACTCACTGCCGTCTCAGTTGACAAATGGTTCAGGACAGAATTTTGCTAGCAGTAATGACAGTAATTTGAACAAGTACGAGAAAGTCCTTTCCGTACAGCTCGACACGGACGTTGGTGCCGACAACAGCAAACTCAAACGAGAGCACATTATTGAGAACGATCACACGCTACAATTGAATATCAAGGATGCTGCTGGCGATGGATATCAGATAAACGGCGAAAGCATTGGCTTTTTCCAGGCTGACTCTCCAGTGTCCGAAACAGGGTGCGACTGGATCGACAAGAACCCGTTCGAGTACGATTTCAACGAGGACTTTGATTTTAGTACTATCCATTTTGAAGAGCTTATGAAACAGATATAAATAGTGTTTTATCTTATTTTTTGTTTTAGTCTATATAGACGCGTGCCCTTACCAAACTGTTTATATTCGTACTTCTTCTCCACAAAAATGGAGTTAGTTAAACCACGGCTAAACACATTTCTGAAATATCAACTATAAAAGAATGGAAATTCCTCTTTTATTGATCAACATAAATATAGTTCATTAAATAAATATATCGTTCAAAATATCTGTAAAGCACAATGACTGAAGGTAAAGATATATTGTATGAGGTCAAAGACAAGTTTGCGATAATTACGTTGAATTTACCAAAAGAGCTGAACGCTTTGACCGGTGACCAGTACCTGTTGCTAGGTCGACTTATGGAAAGAGCAGACTCAGATTCGAGCACTTTTTTTACTTTTATAAGATCTACAGGTCGCTATTTTTCTGCGGGTGCTAATGTTCGTGATAACAAGATGAGTGTGAGTGGCGGAACTAATTTCACTGCTGATGAGAACCATGAGTACTGGTTGAGTAAGTTTGTTGCTAGGAACACTTATCTGACCAGTATTTTCTACAACCATAAGAAAATCATAATAACGGCTTTGAATGGTCCCGTTATTGGACTGAGCTCTGCTTTGGTTGCTTTGTCAGACTTTATATACGCTATGAACGATGAAGTTTTCCTGCTGACACCATTTGGAAACTTAGGCCTAGTATCTGAGGGAGCTTCTTCTTCAAGTTTAGTTAGAAGACTAGGGCTATCGATTGCAAATGAGGCATTATTGTTGTCGAAACCAATTGAGGCGAAAAGGTTGGAGAAGGTTGGTTTCATTAACAAGATCTATAACCTGAACAACGTAGATGAATTTAATGAGCGCGTCTACAATGAGTTTTGGTCAACAGTTAAGAATCTAGAATTTCAGTCAGTTCTTGATATCAAATCCCTGATAAAGGATAACTTTATTCAGGATCTGGAGAGCACCAATTCTAAGGAAGTCATCAAGGGTTTAGAGAAATGGGATTTGGGTATACCACAAAACAAGTTTAAGCTTATTGCTTCTAAGCAAAAAAGACACAAATTGTGATTGAATTCTTCTCGCGATGTGGAAGACCCTAGTTACAAACAGGTTTATGAATTATACCTATATGTTTTAATGCTCGTCTGTAGATTCAGGCTCGATAGTGTGTAGAAGAATTTCAACAGGCTGCTCATCTTTCTCCAATCTTTTACTAATCGAAACACCACTCAATATACAAAAAACTAAGACAAGTACCGCAAATAACCCACTTCTAGTTGTATGCCATCTCAAACTTTCAATATCAGATTTTATATCACTGTTAATATTTAAAGAGATTTTATTATCTAAATCTTGAATTTTTAGCTTCAGTCTTTTTTGTAGTAACGTGTTTTCAGATTTTTGATCATTAACACTAACTTGGCTATCATTCTTAGTATTTATCATCAATTCATTCAGTTCATCGTCTATTATATTCAAATCTCGTTGCAGCACTAAGTTTAGATTTTCTAGCTCATGCAAATGACTCTCTCTAGAAGCTTGAATCTCTGTACGTAGCTCAGACTGTGCCGCTTCATATAGATATGATTCGTTTTCCAGTTCAGTATTGGGAACTACCTTTTTAGTTAAGTTTCTGAAATTCGATGAAAGGTTCTTCGTTAATAGCGCCAGTACTATGTCTGATTGATTATCTGTAAAAGATGATTTTTTCAAACTTTCAAAGATCTCATATGTGTCTAGGTGTGTTATCAAATCGTCTTCGTCCTCTTTTTCAGATTCTTTTTGGGTTTCTTGGGGTGCTTCGTCAATTTTTGTGTTGTTGATGATACTTTTAGTATTATCTAAATTGAGATTCGGTGTGTCTAACTGGATCTGCTTTTTATCCAACTCAGTTAATGGATCAGTCAACTTTTTGAACAACATGTCGTTATCGATAACACCTGGATAACCAAAATATCTAGAGCGTGATAGCGATCGTGCTGTAACGAGGTTGATAGCTTTATACCTAGTATTGATGATTTTTTTGTGCAAAGGGCGAAACATCATAAATTGGTCTTTTTTTGAAAAACTTTTGAACTAGGTGTACATATGTGAGTGTGCAGTATAGATATTTTCTAACTATTCGCTATTGTACTATTTTCTTCTATTTGTTGTCGTAATTGTTGTTTAGGTCGTAGTTTGAACTCGTCGTTGTTAAACATTCTGTCTTCCTGGAGGTGTTCCTTTTCCAGATGTTGCGCCCAACAGAAGTTAATTGCCAAAAAAGACATAAATATACATATAGACAAAAAAGACGTTCATTAAATTAACACCAAGAAAAACTAAATAATAATCAATATACACAGGACTATGCCAAAAATCCATAATCATCATTAACCGTCCAAAATTCTTCGTTCCATAAACAATCCAAAGTATTAGCGGGTCTTGCCGAACCTATAAGGTTGATATTATTAGCACCACCACTAGCGTTCATACTATTATTCAAGTTTGTACTCTCAGTATTGTTCATATTTCCGTTTGTTGCAGCTGCATGATCTACCTTTCCAATAGAATTCGGATTTAAATTGTTGTCAAATAACGATGATATTCCATTTCCTGTCCATACTGAGATATTATTAATCATGGTATTAGTTCTACCATTGAACGGGGAAAGCTCTGTTGGCCAACTGTTATTCTGCGAAGCTTGTAAAATTTTCTGCTTGGCACCAAATGTATCTTGTGTTAATGGATATTGAAATAGGGTATTGCTAGTTTCTTCTAGTTTGACTTCAGATTGGGACTGATTGATTGCATATGTAGGATTGAAAATAGACAATGGCTGCGATAATGCGCTGTTTATATGTGACGGATTTGCTGGTACTTGGGAATTATAATTCGACGCTGACGATTTTTCGAATTCTTCTTCATTTTGTAAAGGTGGTGAGTTAATCAACAAATGGCTCAGACTCTTTGGAACAGAGGTTTTCTGTAATTGTCCTTGTTTCCTTTTTCTTTCCGCTTGCTCAATTCGCTCTTCTGCAGTTTCATGATGCCCAGGAATCAGGCCCTTAACAGTACGACGCACAATTGCAGGTGGCATACCTGGTCCATTATTATAAATTAACTCTGACGAATCCGGTCCACATCTCTCTATCAAATTACCAACAGTTGCACTCATTAATTGATCAAAAGTATCTCTAAATATAATGGCAAATTTAGATCTTTCGCTCATTACGTACAAACAGACGGAACAAGCTCTTAAATCATCTAGCCCGCTGAATAAGCTCTCCGATACCGCTGGTCTTGTATGCTTTGACACATCACCTAATGCTCTTCTTCTCATATCGTCTTTGTTTCTGGCCAGCCATAAACAATATATTAGTGTAACACCAGCAACAAACACTGTATGAATTGCAGTTGTTGAATGACCAAAAACTGTTTTTTGATGAAACACTTTAAATAACTGACAAATTTGTCCAGCAGCAGCTTGACATTCCTTAAAAAGTCTGTCTTCAGGATCTAGTAATTCTAAATAAGGTTGAATTAACAATCTGACAGATCTATAATAGTATAACCTTAAAGTTTCATTTTCGATATCTCTTGAAAAACCTTCACAGTCGCCTCTCCAATGCTCTAATTCTTGGAAAAAATTTTCAACAGACGGTAACTGCTCTCTTGAACTCTTTGAATTGTTACCTGCAATATTGAACTGTTCTACGAATCTTGCCTCTATTCTTCTTAATTTTATAGATTGATTGATAAATGTTATACCGTTATTTGGATGTTTTGCTTTCGAGGGTTCATACTCAAATAAAGGCAGATCAATATCGATTTCGTCTTCGGAAATCGAGTAAGATTTACCAACGGCTATTGAAATCATTCTTTCTAATAAATAGACACACCAAAAAAGTCTCATTTGCTTATCTTTAACCTTTGGATCAATATTCATATATGATGATTTCTTATTCAAGCCCAAAGAAACACACAATTTCATAGCATCTTTCATTATGACGTATAATCCAACAGAGTCTCTGTCAGTTCTAATTAAATATAAGACAGCCAACGTTAGGATCTCAATTTGATTCATTGGTGTTAAATTATTACACTTTGTAGCGTGTCTTATTGCCGTGCTAAAATATCTCTCCGGTGGAGGTCCAGTATATTTACCGGTTGTCATATGCAAACATAATGATATAGCAAAGACCATCCACATACGGCAACAACAAAAGTGGAAGTAATCGTTGTTATTCATATATCCCAGTAGAGTGTTTGAGACATAAGCATTATGGAATTCAAAGATTTCGCTTTCATCTAATAATGGATATTTGAACTGTAATCTCGTGAAATGGGTGTCCAGGAAAGCCCTGGATAGTTTTTCATCGAATTCAAAAACAGGGTCGTATTTGAGAAACTCTTTCAGATTGTACTTTGCAAATATACAGGTTGAGTAGTCCACATTGTCCATGTTGAAGTATTTCTCTCTGTTATTTTCAAACAGCGACGCTTCAGCAGACAGCTCAGGTAATTTGAAACCTGTCTGAATTGGAATAATTTTATTATTTAACTGCGGAAATAAGTTATTCGAGGTCGACGACATTGTTGTGTTGGGGGTGGATATAGCCGACGATGATACCATATCTGGAGTCGACGAAGGAAACTCACCAGACCTATCGACTGACGATAAGAAAGGCGACAGCTTTCTGTATTTTGGCACAGGATGATCGCTATTGTCGATAAGTTTCTCCAGATATTGCACTCTTTTCTCTAGCATCATCGTGTAGTCATCTTTTTCAGGCACTTTGATCGAGTACTTCGCAGGCTGTACACACTTAACATTTGCCTTGATACAGGTGGTACATGAAGGCAGCCTGTGGTCGCACTTTTGCTTTCTCTTCTGACATAGGAAACATGACGTTGAACGCCCTTTTTTGTCTGACACGTTCTTCACTGGTTGTTGCTGGTCGTCCACGAAAGACGATGCGCTTTTGAGCGCTTTGACCATACTGTGCTTTGTCGGATTCCTCTAGGCACAACTAGTTTAGTATTATAACGACAGCAAACCTTTCTGATTTTTCTCTATGGCGGTCGGTGAGAATTATAAATAAAAATTTACAAATTTTTCTATCTCTGCTTTTCTTTATAATTACGAAGCAAAAAATAAGATAAATCTCTCACTGGGTTCTTCTCAACAACAAATTCTGACCTGTACTGACAACTTCAATGGGTTTAACGCTGGTTTCTGGTGTGATTTGTACAAAAAACATAAAACTCATTACCAGATTACTTATAGGATATTTTCAAATCTGGATGTGATTGGACAGATTTCGTGACGAGGAGTAAGTCAGTGCCACATAACTGGTCAAGTGACCTCGGACTGACAAAGTCTCCGACCGGAGTACGGAAAAAGCGAGTCCGTAGATATTTTCTGGGGTAAGCCATTACGATTTAGTGAGTAGACACAAGGTAAAAGTTCATGATTCTTGTATTAATACGATGCATACTAGTTTGTCTTCTTGGCGTGCTTTCCGGCAACCAAGTCGAAACTTGGTTCAGTTTCGCTAGCTGTGTCTTGTTCAGTTTCGGGGATTTCTGCAGTGGTGTTGGCTATGCCCGAGAGTATTATCTCCTCCTCCTCCAACAGGAGCTTAATTTTTTCCGTTTGTTCGTTTTCCTTCAGGTTGGTATACTTTCTTTTAGCCTTTTTGACTTTGCTGTCTTTTATCTTTTTCAGCCTGTCGTTGATGACTTTCGTTCGACACGCCTCCGGCTCGAATTTCTCCTGTAGTTTCAGTGCTAGAATCGATCTTGCATGCTTCCTGTTCTGTTCCCTCGAACGTGTTGCCTGGGATGAAACAACCAGCCCAGTGGGAACGTGTTTCAGCTGGACTTTGCTATTAGTCTTGTTGATCTGGACGTTGTTAGTTCCAATACTTTCCTAAACTCAGGCGACACTGCTGCAACATACTTTCTGACCCCCTGCTCCACTTCTGTGTCAAATGTTAGTCGAATAACACCCTAAACGCATCAAACCTGATACAGCTATACTCACCCACCTTTGATGAAAACTTCTTCTATTTCATCCTCGTTGACCTTCGGTCTTGGTGGTAATTTGTTCTTGCTGACGCAGCTCGCCGTCGAAGAGGTAAATAATCTCACAAGAATACCAAACCCACCTAAACCTCTCTTGATACAAAGACTCATCTATTCTCTAGTTCATTTAGTAGCCCAATTCGCTCTGTCAAAGGAAGAAAGCTGGTTTTCCCGTGATGAAAAATATCTAGGAATCGCATCGGACCGCAACCATGCTGCGTGAACCGAAACCGTAGAAGATGAAAATTTGAGAGGTTCAACCGCTAAAAGGAAAGAACAACACTTGTATCAAGCCAAAGAACTAGAATCAAGGATAGCAATGAGCAATTCAAACAACAGTGGTGACGGGTCTAGTGTATGTGTGAATTTTTATACTGATCGATGAGATTTAACTAACTCTTGTCCAGGTTGATGATGCTGATCTGTTCAAATTTGTAGCCCTAGGTGGTGGTAATGAAGTTGGTAGATCGTGCCATATTATACAATACAAGGGCAAAACCGTTATGGTATGTACCTTTTTATATTTGAAACTAGGCCAGTTTTACTAATTTTTGTGCAGTTGGACGCGGGTATTCATCCAGCACATTCAGGGTTATCTGCATTGCCATTCTATGATGAGTTTGATTTATCAACAATAGATGTCTTATTAATTTCCCATTTCCATTTAGACCATGCTGCCTCATTACCATATGTGATGCAACACACCAATTTCAAAGGAAGGGTTTTTATGACCCACCCTACTAAAGCTATTTACCGTTGGTTATTATCAGATTTTGTGAAAGTTACATCAATCAGCTCAGAAAATTCCTCAACTTTATACACGGACGAGGATCTAGCTGAATCCTTCGATAAAATTGAAACCATTGATTACCATTCAACTCTGGAAGTGGATGGTATTCGATTTACTGCTTATCATGCTGGGCACGTCTTGGGTGCTGCTATGTACTTTATTGAGATTGGTGGCCTAAAACTGTTATTCACCGGTGATTACTCAAGAGAAGAAGATCGTCACCTCAATCCTGCTGAAGTTCCACCTGTTAAACCAGATATTTTAATTACTGAGTCGACTTTTGGGACAGCCACACATGAACCAAGACTGGAAAAAGAATTAAGATTAACAAATTTAATTCACTCAACTATTATCAAAGGTGGCAGATGTTTACTGCCTGTTTTTGCATTAGGAAGAGCTCAAGAACTCTTATTGATTTTGGATGATTACTGGAACCAGCATCAAGATCTCGAAAATATAAACATTTACTATGCTTCTTCCTTAGCTAGAAAATGTATGGCTGTTTTTCAAACTTATATAAACATGATGAATGATAATATTAGAAAAAAATTCAGAGATCAAAATTCAAATCCTTTCCAGTTTAAACACATCAAGAGTATTAAAAATTTAGATAAATTTGATGATTTTGGTCCATGCGTTGTAATAGCAAGTCCAGGTATGCTACAAAATGGGGTTTCAAGAGAATTATTGGAAAGATGGGCCCCAGAGTCTAAAAATGCAGTCATATTAACAGGTTACTCTGTTGAAGGTACATTGGCTAAGGACTTAATGACTGAACCTGATCAAATTCCATCAATAATGAATCCAGATGTAATGGTTCCGAGAAGATTGAACATTGAGGAAATCTCGTTTGCTGCTCATGTAGATTATGAGCAAAACTCAAACTTCATTGAATTAGTGGATCCAAAATCCATTATTCTTGTTCATGGCGAATCAAATCCAATGGGTAGATTAAAATCTGCGTTGTTAAGTAAATATTCAAGCTTTAAGAACACTGATAAAGAAGTGAAAGTTTACAATCCAAGAAACTGTGATGAGTTAAATATCAAATTTAAAGGTATAAAAATTGCAAAAGCAATGGGCTCAATAATTGATGAAAAGGAGAAGAAAATATTAAGTGGTGTTCTAGTATCTAAAAATTTTGATCTTAATTTATTAAAAGTTGACGATTTAAGAGAATATGTTGGATTAACCACTACAATAGTTAAAGAACGTCAAACAATTAAAATTGAATCAGGGAGGGATTTAATTCAATGGCATTTAAATCAAATGTTCGGCTATGTCGAAATTTTAATTGATGATAAAGATGAATTTGAGTTGAGAATAATGGACGATGTTGTTGTCAGTTTAGTTAATAACCTTTGCACAATTGAATGGACCAGTGGAATTATTAATGACACCATTGCTGATTCAGTTATTGCAATTTTATTGTCTGTTGATTCTTCACCAGCATCGGTCAAGATCAGTTCGAAATCATGTAATCACAATCATACTAATGATGGTTCTAAATCACTTTCAAATTCTGAAATACCGATTAGAATCAAAAGAATATCAAGTATGTTGAAAGCGCAATTTGGTGAAGCATTCACGGAAAATGAAGATAAAACAGGAGCGACTGTCAAGATTGGCAAAAACGAAGCAAAAATCAACTACTTCGAGTTAAATGTCGATTGTTCGTCTTCTGTTTTAAAGGGGAGATTGGAAAACATGTTAAACAGGGCCACTGAGTTGGTTGCTCCTCTGGCTCAAAATACAAAAGCTTAACCGACGGTTTTCTCATTTAAAAGAAGACAATTCGATGGATAGTATTAGAGTTTAATGTGTATTATAGAGTAAAAGTTCAAAAAGAAGCTGCACTTGTACAAATAAAGTATTTATTGGTTGAAACTGGCTCCGTAGTTACTGATTTTATCCTATTTGACACATGTTTTAAAGCTATTTCAAAAAACTCATTTAAAATATCAGACTTATATTCGATTATAATGTCCTTCTTAATTAATCTGCCATATATTTTTACTTTTGTTTAATTCAATACTAAATTTTCTGTTTCCAGATTGTAGAGTTTTTTCAATACTGTGATGGTAAGATACATACGAATTATCGACTTTTACTCTATTACAATAAATAAAGTCAAACCTGCCCATATATTAACAAAAATACTAACTTAAAATAGAAAAAACTAAAACAGAAATGGAACGCCTAGAAATAAATTATCCTCAACCATCTAGACACCAGAACGAAAAACGTTTTGTCTTTGATGTCTAAATTGAATAGTTTCGTGACGCTCTAATATATATAGAGCTTTATCTAAAGCTTGTTGAGTGTAATGTTTACCATCGACAAATTCACGTCTTAAGGTTTGGTAACTTGTGGACCAGCCAATTGGTAGTCTTCTTCTCAATTCATGTTCAATCTTGGTGACTTCTTCCAATACTTCTTTTGTTGCATTCGCAGCACCTTGATGTGCTGCATCCATTGTTGACGCTTGAAATAATCTAATAGCTTCATCAACGTGATCTTCATTCGCAATTGTAGATAAGCTCATCTTTGCTAAAGATTCTGTGATACGAATAATAGCTTCTAATTGACGAATTGTAATTGGAATTGATGATCTCACGTTGTTTTCTTCTTCAGTTTGATGAACTTCCCTTCTGATATTCACAAAATGAGAACTCAATTTCTCTGCTGCTTCTGGTGATAATCTTGGGGCGCATTTTGAACGACAATAAGAAATGAATCTTTTCATTTTTTCAATTGGAATTTCCCCGACCACTTCTGAATTGTTCCTACCTGTGTGAATGTTCATAACATGATTGGCAATTGAGATATCTCTCGATTCATTATGGTCATCCTTAACAATAAAGATCATATCAAATCTTGACAAGATAGTTGTTTGGAAATCAATATTTTCACCAGGTGATTTCATCTCATCATATCTACCATAGATTGGATTTGCAGCAGCTAGGACACTTGTTCTTGAGTTCAAGATTGTTGTGATACCAGCCTTTGCAATCGAAATTGTTTGTTGTTCCATTGCTTCATGTATAGCGACTCTATCTTCGTCTCTCATTTTATCGAATTCATCAATACAAACAACACCACCATCTGCTAGAACCATCGCACCACCTTCAAGATAAAACTCTCTAGTTGAAGGATCTCTTTGTACTGATGCTGTTAAACCTGCAGCTGATGAACCTTTACCTGAAGTGTAAACAGATATTGGACTGACTTTTTCAACAAACTTTAAGAGTTGAGATTTTGCCGTACCTGGATCACCCAATAATAGCACATTGATATCTCCTCTCAACCTCATACCATCTGGTAAAAGCTTTTTCGATCCTCCCATTAGTAAACAAGAAATGGCTTTTTTGATATCGGCATTGCCGTAAATTGATGGCGCAATTGAGTTGGAGAAAGATTCATATAAATTTGGATGACGTGAAAGTTCTAAAAACTCTTCCTCTTCCTCCTCTGTGAATATAGCACTTCCTGCAGCATTGTGGTCGACTGCGGTTTGAATTCCTAAAACCCTGACATAAGGGTTTCTAATTGCAACAGTGTTTGCACCCCTAACCTTAGCTTGGTAAATAGAATAAATACCGATTATAGTACAACGGGTACCTGGTACAACTTTATTAGTTAGATAACGATCAACCGATAACAAGATATGTCTAGGCATTTCACCAACGGGAACCATTTCTGGTGTTTCTTGTAATTTAAGAACTTGTTGATCGATAAATAAGGATTTATCATGCACAATGAGATATGGATCTGGTGGGCAATCGGACTTCTCACCGTTTGGACCTATAGCACCACAAACTTTTGGTAAATTAACACCACCAAAACTCGAATGAACGCTAACCCTTTGTGTATGTTTACAGGACCGACACATGATTTGAACTGAAGTCGCTTTCGAAGATAAAACGGAAGCACTAATAACAATACCACTGATTCTAATAATCTTCGATATATGATCAGAGTCTAAGTCTCTAATCGAATTTTGGGCAGAGTTCGATCTCAAAATTAATTGACAGGTTGGAAAATTCGCTGGCACCTCTTCTGTTGATAAATATGCAATTCTTCTTGCAACTTCTGTGATAGCTTGCTCAAACAGTGGAATCATATCCGATGGATCATCAGATAATTTTTTGTTCAGTTCCTCATTATACCCGATCAAATGATCGGTATTGACATCAAGAAAATATTCCTTGACTAATAAGTTTTCTCTCAGCTGATCACGGTAAATAAATTGTGTGTCTATTCTGTATTCTAAAATGAATTGGCGGAAAGCCTTGATAATCTCTGAGTTAGAATCATCTCCGATTTCTTCACCTGGAAGAACTGGAGCAGAGTAGATTTCTGCTCTATCGAATGACATATTGTTTTGGTTGCTGTTAGTTTCAGATTTGAATAATGAAAGGAAGCGAATAACAGAAACAGCAAATATCAAATATCCAAATTTTAATATATTTAATTTGTCTTAAAAAGGAAATTTGATTGAAATGGTCTTAAATTGAACGCGTTTTTTTAATAAAACAAAACGCGAAAAATCTTAAATTCAAAAACCAGAAATCATCCGTTTTAGGAAATAACCGAAAAAACGAAAGTTTCTCAAAATTATTGGACTCCTCGGAAATATTTCATATCTGGTCGGAATGTATTTATATATTAACCGGGTAAGCATGTTAGTTTTCAGGTAGAAAAAACGAAATTTTTGGTATGTCTACAACGATACAGAGCTTATTATACGTTGAATATAGTTATACACAATGGCGTAAGTTTTTGCGATAATGATACTAAATTACCCCTTTAAATACTAATTTGAATCAGCGAGCTTATTGACCGTCCTCGTTCCGAGTTAACGGATGCTGAACTACAGAAGTTAGAAGAGTATGAATTTACTCATGGTCCAATGTCTGTTTTACAAGAAGCTGTTCAGAACCATACACCAGTGATTATCTCGTGTAGAAACAATCACAAGCTGGTTGCAAGAATTAAGGCTTTTGACAGACATTCAAACATGGTTCTGGAAAACGTTAAAGAAGTGGGTATATTTGCATACGATCTGGTCAAAAGAATGTATTACTAACAAGTGCAATAGCTGTGGACTGAAACTCCAAGGAACTCTGCTGGGAAAAAGGGAAAGCCCGTTTCAAAAGAAAGATTTATAAGTAAACTGTTTCTCAGAGGAGATTCAATCATTGTTGTATTAAAAAGTCCAACTGCCTAAGTTGAGGCACACAAGGTTATGGAGTGTGGTTCACAGTTCCTCGAAGACTCTCGCATCTACACTTATAATTATTGTTATTCAGTTCCCAAGATTGAGAACCAGGTCTGCCCAAGCTCATTAAGTCTCTTGGAAAATTGATCAGATTGGTGATTATTTGGTGTGTAAAATTATGTAATTTTTTTTAGCTTCATAGCTGTTTGTTCATGATTGTTTCTAACGTACAACGAGCCATGTAGACCAGAACCTTGATCAAATAAGTACTATTACCAGTCTTAAAATGCTCTATTTACTGATTAATATAAACCTCTTAACCGGGTAATTTTACATATGTTTTTTTTTCCATATAAGCTCTACCATGCAACTGTGTACAAGAATATATATTAAAATTCATCAATCATTAATGACATGTTAAAAAGGGCTCTACTAGGGTCTGCGCAATTGTGTTCAAGGAGATGGTTTACAACAACAACTCGCTTATTACAGAAAAGTATTCCAGAACGTATTGAGGAAATACCAATTGAGAGGTACAGAAATTTTTCAATTGTTGCACACGTTGATCATGGCAAGTCCACGCTCAGTGATAGATTATTAGAACTAACTGGAGTTATCGAGCCTGGCAGCAATAAGCAAGTATTGGATAAACTGGACGTGGAAAGAGAAAGAGGTATCACTGTCAAAGCACAGACCTGTTCGATGATATATACTTATAATGGTACAGATTATCTATTACATTTAGTTGATACTCCCGGTCATGTTGATTTTAGGGCTGAGGTTTCAAGATCATATGCTTCCTGTGGAGGGGCGTTATTGCTAGTCGATGCTTCTCAGGGTGTTCAGGCCCAAACCGTAGCTAATTTCTATCTAGCTTACAGTATGGGCTTGAAATTAATACCGGTCATAAACAAAATTGACTTGGACAATGCTGACATTCCAAGAGCTATCGAACAAGTTGTGGGCACTTTTGAACTACCTGCTGAAGATATAATTCAGGTTTCTGCTAAAACAGGTCTAAACGTTGAAAAACTCCTTCCCGCAATTATTGAGAGAATCCCATGTCCATCCGGTACTTTAAAAAATCCGCTAAAATGTCTTCTAGTTGACTCATGGTATGATTCGTACTTGGGGGTTGTTTTACTGGTTCACATCGTTGACGGTGCTGTTAGAAAAGGCCAAAAAATTGTCTCAGCTCATACATTGAAAAAATATGAAGTTAAGGAAGTTGGTATAATGTATCCAGATAGAATTCCAACAGATATAATCAGGGCTGGACAGGTTGCATATATTGTCCCTGGTATGAAAGATTCATCAGAAGCTTTGATTGGAGATACTTACATGACGGTTGGACAGGAGACTGAACCATTACCAGGATTCGAAGAACCAAAACCAATGGTTTTCGTTGGTGCGTTTCCAGCCGACGGTAAAGAATTTAAAAGTCTGGATGAAAGCATGAGCCATCTAGTATTGAATGACCGTAGTGTGACTTTACAAAGGGAGACTTCTAATGCCTTAGGCCAAGGTTGGAGGTTGGGTTTTTTAGGTTCTTTGCATACATCTGTTTTTAAGGAAAGATTGGAAAAGGAATACGGTGCATCACTGATATTAACTGCTCCAACTGTACCTTATAAGATATGTTACAATGATGGAACTGAGAAAATTATTACAAACCCTGACGATTTTCCCGAGTTATCACTGAAAAAAACAAGATTGAAAAATTTAGAAGAGCCATATGTGGAGGCGATTATGACCTTTCCACAAGAATATTTGGGCGCCGTTATTAAATTGTGTGATGCAAACAGAGGTGAACAGTCTGAAGTGACATATTTAACCACAGGGCAGGTTTTATTAAAATATTTGATTCCATTAGCACATTTAGTTGACGATTTTTTTGGTAAATTAAAATCGGCTACAAGAGGGTATGCTTCACTGGATTACGAAGATGTCGGTTATAAGCCTTCAGATATTGTTAAACTAGAACTGCTTGTCAATGGTAAAGGTATTGACGCATTGGCCCAAGTGATGCATAGATCGCAAGTTCAACATTCTGGTAAAGAATGGGTTAAGAAATTCAAAGAGTATGTCAAAAATCAACTATTCGAAGTTGTTATACAGGCTAGGGCTGGTAATAAGATTGTGGCAAGAGAAACTATCAAAGCTAGAAGAAAGGACGTTTTAGCAAAATTGCATGCTGCAGATGTGTCTAGAAGAAAGAAATTGTTAACAAAACAAAAAGAAGGTAAAAAACATATGAAATCTATTGGAAATATTTCCGTAAACCAGGATGCTTATCAGTCATTTTTGCGTCGTTAACGTTTCATATTTATATTGTAAATATTTGTATATTAGTTCAAAGATAAATAAAAGAATATCTATAAGTGTTTGACAGCTTAGCGGTAGGATCTGATTTAGCGACCGTGGCTGCACGTGATTTTGGTACTAATTTTGGTCAAAATGAATATGACTCTACTCCAAGAAAAAAAATATCTTTCTATTCTTTTCATTTCTACGATAGAAGCTAAACAACCGATTATACCAGGATGTCACAAACATTAGATCGTGAAGAGCCAAACTATTTTGGTGCAGGTCCAGCAGCTTTACCTACCTCAGTTTTGAAACAAGCTGCTTATGACTTGGTTAACTATGAAAATAGTGGACTGGGAATTGGTGAAATCTCACATCGTTCAGCACCGGCTACTAAAGTTATCGAGGACACAAAATCTAACTTCACCAAGTTGCTGAATATCCCGGATACTCATGAAGTGTTTTTCTTACAGGGTGGTGGTACTACCGGTTTTTCTTCAATTGCAACCAATCTTGTTGCATCGTTTGCCAAAAAGACAGGCAAAAAAGGAAAAGGTGCTTATGCGATCACTGGAACATGGAGTAAAAAAGCTTTCGAAGAAGCTACGCGTCTTGGTTTGGATACCCAAGTCTTAACAGACTCTAAAAAGAAATTTGGAAATTATACTGATATTGAACCTTTCAGTGAATGGGTCAAACCAATCCCAGAAGAGACTGCGTACGTTTATTATTGTGATAACGAAACTGTCAATGGTGTAGAGTTTCCATTCGTTCCAGAGTATAATGGAATTGAAATTGTCGCTGATATGTCCTCAAATATCTTATCTCGTGAACTTGATATCAGTAAATATGGTGTTATACTAGCAGGTGCTCAGAAAAATGTTGGTTTAGCTGGGTTAACAATTTACATTGTTAAAAAAACCTTACTGGAACAAGCAACTGATGAAGATTTAAGACAGTTAGATCTTCCATTAAGTCCAATCGCAACACATTTTCCAACTGTTGTTAAGAACAATAGTGCTTATAACACAATTCCTATTTTCACCTTACATATATTAAACCTCGTCTTGTTGAATTTGATAGAAAAAGGTGGTTTAAAGCATCAACAAAAGATCAATGACTTGAAAGCAAAAAAACTATATGATTCGTTAGATTCATATCCAAATCTATATCAGCTTCCGGTCAAGAAATCAGTGCGCAGTAATATGAATATTGTTTTTACTATCAAGGGGGAAGGATTGGAAGAGAAATTTCTGAAAGGTGCCAGTGCGAAAAACTTGACAGGCTTGAAAGGTCATCGTTCAGTTGGTGGTATGAGGGCTTCGTTATATAATGCAGTTACTGAAAATTCAACAGATTTATTGGTTAAATATGTTGAAGAATTTGCTGCCGCAAATAATTAATTTCTATTAACTCCACTGATAAAATAAATAATCTCGCATGTTTCAGTATCATCTAAATAACAATGTAATACCAACGCTTCATTTTTGGAGATGATTAAAACCATATTTTTACATAACTCACAAATTTTCGATCCTAGCTTCCAATCCTTTAGTTTGATGTCTATTTCAACAGGTTCATCCTCCTTCAATTCCTGAACCTGTAATTTTTCGTTCCATGTTATAGTTACATTTAAATTATTTTCTTCGTTTATGTTGACAGACAGTAAACCATTTTTGTTTCCAATTATTTTAAGGAATTCCCTCTTATAGTATCTCTCAATCCTTTTGAACAGTAACGATATGTCGGTTGGTAACTTCATCAGAACATCCACACTAGTTAGTTCAGGTTCTGTAATTTTTTCATCACTTTCTTTTCTTAATAGTCTGACAGGTATTCTAAAAGTGTGACTGACAATACTTCTGTTTGATAATGAGTCATTAAAAAACAATGCCAAACTTGCTGACCGTTTACCGCTGTCATTTTGTTTTTTCTGTAACCTGATATTCAGACCATCTGAATTGCTCTTTTCAAATATCTTCAAAACTTGAAACAGCTGTTCGATATTCATCTCAAAACTAATGGTGTTTTCCCTCAATGATTCAACCTCATATATATCAAATATATCACTTGAAAGTTTACACCATACCTGAGGTTCTCGTAACGATGCTGATATCACATTCAAATGTGTCGGTGTGAACCTCAATACACAGTATTTCCTCAATCCTATAATTGCACCTAATGTGCCTTTGAAAAACGTATCAGTTATAGATCCTCAAAACGTTTACAATATAGACTCACTCTTCAACCTATCAGTTGTGCTCGTTGTTATTTTCAATTTCATCCCTATTGATGTGATTCCTTAAAGCATTATCAACTATACAAATTAACGTGTATATACACGAGATCTTGAATGTCACGTGATTCAATGTTGCCCTGCGTAATATAATAAACATTTGCTACAACTTGGAGAACTTATAATATATACACATTAGTTAAATATCTTCATTATAGTAATAGTCGGAAACAATTTGACAGAGATAGTCTCTAGAGAAGACACCAATATTCGTAATGTACAAATCGATATGTTCAGGAGTAACGAAATCAAATAAAGGATTGGTGACCTCGCAAGACTGTCCCAACTCATCGCCGTACTCAATGACTTTTCCAGAATTTCCAACTTCAACCAGAGCATCTCTCCCTGTTGGGTATGAGGGAGACAGCTTGTACAGTCCAGTGATAACAAAGATATCAACTTTGTGGTACGCAGCAGCCTGGACAGCAGATGAGACTCCACATCCTGCAATAAACGACCCGTCTGCAAAGATATTCTTAGGAGAGATAAGAACTTTATTAACACGACACATAACTGCAAAAATATTCGAGTCTGGTATGACAACAGTTTCAATTTTGGCTTCTGCCAACTTTTTAGCAAAGGAGTGGGACTCGCTGATTCGGTTTGGGAAACATTCGGCAACCAGTACTGTAAACTTTCGTTTCTGATTTAGTTTCAAGAGTAAGTTCAAAATTGTATCTGATGGTGTGAGGACTAGCAGCTTGTCGTCGTTGATAAGATCAAATATCGCTTCTTGCTCGAAGTTAGAAATTTCGTAGATCAGGTCATGAATGTTCTCGATAATCAGTGCTCTTAAATCGTTCTTATTTTGGTTCGAGGAACTTGACGATTTTTTCTCTTTGTTTGTTATTGACAACAACGAGAACATCGATGCATATGTAGCTGTTTCATTTGGCTGGAACTCGTCTCTTATGATTCCCAGTATTCTGTTGACTATGTTACATCTTGTTATGTTATCTATCGATCTTATATCATTAATTTTCAGATTTTTGATACTTGTAATCAGCTCTTGAGGATCGTTCCATCGTTGCGCTGAGACAAATCTCATCATGCTTTTTGCTGTTTCCAGTGCAACATCCTTCGAAGACATTGTGTATTTATCTGTATTTGTAGATATTTTGTCTAAGTCTGGCTGTATAACAGGTCAAGTTGATGTGTTACTGGTTATTATCAAATTTTTCTTGTAAAGGGCATAATGGAAATCATAAGAGCTGCTTGACGGGTAACTATGGCATGTCAATCGGAGCAAAAACAACAAAACACCGACGAGAAGGTGAAGAAAAGACGATATTATCATAATATTATCATAATATTTTCATGATATTATTATATTGAGCACAGGTTGAATGAAAAATACAAACACATATACTCTTTTTTTGTGGTTTTTGGGGTTATATTGTAGATCTACATGTTGGTTATGATTTGGACTATTCTATTCTATACAACTAGAAAGTAGGCAGAACGTGCTAAAGAAGTGGTGTATATATGACAACGGACATGTCAAGCCGAATAATTACAGTTTCACCATTGGCGTATATTCCTTGATGAAACCGTACTCAAATGATAGCTTGTGGAGTTTCCTATAGCCTATTACTTAATTAAGCAACCAGCTCAAGATCTAACAACAAAAAAAACAGTTAAACCGAGCGAGGTACAAGGTCAAAGAAAATAGAGGAAAAACTCATATTGAAAAAATAAGAATTGTTCTCTAAAGACTTTGAAGAAGAAGAATATAAGAATTATGGAAGAATGAAAAATTTTATTCTTCATTTAATATGTGATTTTGCTGAAGAGGGTAATATCAGCTCGGGTTGGCATATAGCGACAACAGCAACAAAGATATCTCTTAGTGAAATGGTTCGATGTGGTTTTCGCGTGTGGTTCTGTGTGGTTCCGTATTACTCTCTCTGTTTTCCCTCAGACTTGCTCAGCAGCGGTGGCTGGATCACTTCAACTGGTTTAATTTCTAGCTCATCATCATCTCCAAAGAAATTCGCAAATTTTGGTTTGCAAGTTGACTTATATGAAAGTGAGGATTCATGTATCGGTATTTCAGAATCTGAGTCGGAGCCACTATCAGAGCTATCAGAGTAACTGGTGGAAGAATTGTCGTGGTCTTTATCTTGGGTATCATCCTCTAGTGCTAAATTGACAGATTTTCTTATTTCTTCAAGCTCTTGCTCAATTTCTTCCAGGAAAGTTGTATCGTTAAACTTCAAGTCTTTGTTCAGATCCAAGTCAACGATCTGCTTCAGTTTTTCTTTCTTCTTTTGTAATTGCTGTGATTTCAAATCTGGTAAACTACTTAAATAGTCGGATATGGCGTTTGCTTTCTTCAAACTTTTCACTCTTCTGCCGTCTAGTGTTTTATACTCATCTTTTCTGTTTGACCGCAAATCCTTTCCGTGCTTTTTCTTAGACATGTTTTTACCTTGGGCTCTCAGATTTTGTCCAAACCCACCTTTACCACCACATAAACCAACTCTTAGTTGTAAATCAATATATCTATTTTTTTGGTCATCACTCGTCTCTAACGTTGAGCAACTGCATAAATCTTTCAGAGTCTTGAATCGTAATATCGACGAACCTGTGAGATTCGAGATGTACGAGTTTCTTATAACTGGTAATTTTTCAGCAATCTCGTCATTTAGTTCTATCGAAGTTGTGCTTTCTGGTAACAGCAACCTCAAATCCTTAATACCAGGTATACACTTGACAAACACTGAAATGTTTTCCGACATTTTGTTTCCAATTTTAAATTGGTTCGTAGTAACACTAGGATGCTCTCAGCAAGTTGATGATAGTTTTACTACAAAATATGAAATTGGTATTTGTGGCATATTACGAGGGTATGGATTTGTCCGAGGGTATACGAACAAAACGAAAACTGTCTCCTATTAACAAAATTGAATTAGGTTTCTTTCAAGCAAGTAATTGAGAGTTTTTTGTTTTGGAATCAGAATATTTAATCTTAATAAGTAACAAAACTAAATTTTTAAAGAGAGTGAACTGATCTTAACGATTTATATTATTCCAAAAAACACTCCATACGAAGTTCGAACACAGGTCCAGTTATTTTTTAAGTTATTTACCCGGACGGAAAGACAATCGAAGCATGGAATAGTTCGAAGTTTTTCAGTATTGAAAAAAGTTTTTTACTGAACCTTCAAACCAAACTATTCTAGTCTGTGATTAACAAAAGCAAAGATGTTTTCTCGTACTTTAATGAACGCTATGCGTTCAGTTTCACGCGTTAATCCAGTTGTAAACAGTACGTAGTTTTTGTTCCTGATTTTTTTTTAATGTTTAGTACGGAACAAGGGAATAAATCATACTAACAGTTTCAAGAAATTGCTGCTCGTACAGCTGCTACTTTTGATCGTACAAAACCGCATCTAAATATTGGAACCATCGGTCATGTTGATCATGGTAAAACTACTTTAACTGCTGCTATCACCAAATGTTTGGCTGCAAAAGGTGGTGCTAATTTCTTAGATTATGCTGCTATCGATAAGGCACCAGAAGAAAGAGCTAGAGGTATTACTATTTCAACTGCTCACGTTGAGTATGAAACTGCCAATAGACATTATTCTCATGTCGACTGTCCTGGGCACGCAGATTATATTAAAAATATGATTACTGGTGCTGCTCAAATGGATGGTGCTATTATTGTTGTTGCTGCTTCCGATGGTCAGATGCCTCAAACTAGAGAGCATCTTTTATTGGCTAGACAAGTTGGTGTGCAACACATGGTTGTTTTTGTTAACAAGATTGATACTATTGATGATCCAGAAATGCTGGAATTAGTTGAAATGGAAATGAGAGAATTATTAACTACTTACGGTTTTGATGGTGACAATACACCAGTTATTATGGGTTCTGCTTTATGTGCTTTAGAAGGTAAAAGACCAGAAATTGGTGCTGATGCCATTGATAAACTATTAGAAGCTGTTGATGAATCTATTCCAACACCAAAAAGAGATTTAGAAAAACCATTCTTGATGCCATTGGAAGACGTGTTCTCAATTTCTGGTAGAGGTACTGTCGTAACAGGTCGTGTTGAACGTGGTAACTTGAAGAAAGGTGAAGAAGTTGAAATTGTTGGTTACAATAAGGTCCCATTAAGAACCACTGTTACTGGTATTGAAATGTTCAAGAAAGAATTAGATCAAGCTATGGCTGGTGATAATGCTGGTATCCTGTTACGTGGTGTTAAAAGAGACGAATTGAAAAGAGGAATGGTTTTATGTAAACCAGGCTCCATCAACGCTCACACTAAATTTTTAGCTTCATTATATATTCTGACTAAAGAAGAAGGTGGTCGTCATTCGGGCTTTGGTGAAAACTATAGACCTCAAATGTTTATCCGTACTGCTGATGTCACTGTTGTTTTGACCTTCCCAGAAGGTGGTGACCATTCTCAACAAGTCTTACCAGGTGATAATGTTGAAATGCAATGTGAACTAGTTCATCCAACTCCTCTAGAACCAGGACAACGTTTCAACATCAGAGAAGGTGGTAAAACCGTTGGTACTGGTTTAATCACCCAAATTATTGAATAGACGTTTGTGAGTCACTTTCAACATTCATATATATTATTATTTTTCAGTTCCATGTATATAAAATTAGGAATTTATGTTTTATGAAATATGATTGTAAAATATGTGTAACTTTGTGCGTTATTGTGGAGTTTTTGTAGATTTTCGCCACAATTCGAATTTGGATTTCTTATCTGACATTGATTTTCTTTATTCATTACAAGCTTTTACAAGTTTTAGAAGTTTAGAAGGAATTTCAAAATGAGAAGAGAACTTTTACCTCTAAGCGAGAAGATAAGTAAAGATGTAAAGCCAAGGCACGGTTTCATTGTGAAAATTTTGATCATTTGGATAACGTTATCTCTTTTTCAACAACTAGCTCTCTTCATTAATAAGCACTACAACATCTATAATGAAGACTTCCTAATAGCTCAAAAACATGGTATTGAGATATTTCCCTTGCTGAGAGAACCTTCCTTAACACCAGATCCAAAACATGTACATAGATCTTTGAAAGGAGCGGTTTCATGCGATGTTCCACTGTGTTCAAGATTAGGAGTAGATATCTTACAGAAAAATGGTTCAGCTGCCGATGCTTCAGTTTCTGTTGGTTTGTGTATTGGCTTGATCAACTCATTTAACTCAGGAATTGGCGGTGGTGGGTACATTGTTTCTAAAAAGAAAGATGACGTTATCAGCATTGACGCCAGGGAAATGGCACCAATGAACTCATTCAAAAATATGTACCAAGGGCAAGAATATAAATCTAAAGTTGGTGGTTTAGCTGTTGCTATTCCTGGTGAACTGAAAGGCTTATATAAGGTTTTTGAGGAACATGGCTCAGGAAATTTAAGCTGGGAAGAATTAATCAACCCCGTCATTGATTTAGCCAGAAATGGATGGAGAGTTAGTGATGTTTTAGCTGCCACGTTAAAGATAGAGGAAGCGCTCTTTTTGAAAAATTCAAAGAACTGGTCATTTGTTTTTAAGCCAAGAGACTCCCTAGATGATAACTTAAAAATTTTGGGAGAAGGTGATATAATGAAAAGACCAGAGTTAGGGGATACATTGGAGTTGGTTGCAAAAAATGGAAGTGATGCTATTTTCTACGATCCTGAAGGACCGATTGCATCATCCATAATCGAAAAAGTTAATTCGAATGGAGGTATCTTAATACCAGAAGATTTCATCAATTATAAAGTCAAGGTGACACCTGCATTACACACTGTCTATTTGGATCAGGACGTATATACTTGTTCAGGCTCATGCTCTGGTCCGGCGTTGATTGCAGGGCTGAACATAATGAATTATTTTGGTTATCATGAAGGAGGTGATATGGATTCTTTTGAAACACATCGTTTAATTGAGGCAATGAAATGGATGGGTAGTGCAAGAAGTAGACTAGGTGACTCAGAAAACTCCACAGAGAGAATTAAAGAAATATTACATTCCGACTGGTCAAAGAAGGCAAGAAGCAAAATTAATGACACATCTACACTGAATTCTTGGAAGGACTATGATCCAGCCTACGAGTTAAATGAACCTCACGGGACTACCCATTTTTCAATTGTTGATTCAAATCATGATGCGGTTTCGATGACCTCAACAATTAATCTATTATTCGGTTCACTGGTACATGATCCGAAAACAGGAGTTGTACTCAATAATGAAATGGATGATTTCTCCTTACCAAATACCCCAAACTCTTTTGGACTGGAACCATCAGTATTTAATTTTATTTCTCCCTTTAAAAGACCATTATCATCAGCAGTACCGACTATCATTATCAATGAACTGAAGAAACCCGATTTGGTTATTGGGGCAGCTGGTGGAAGCCGAATATTAACAAGCGTTTTTCAAGCAATTGTGAGGGTATATAGCTACAATATGCCGTTGCTCGAGGTTATCGCGTATCCACGTTTACACCATCAGCTACTGCCTAACAACATCGAATACGAAAAATTCACCGGCAAAGATATAGTGGGTGAACTGCGAGCTAAGGGTCACAACCCTATTCAGGAAGGTTCAAAATCTGTCCTGAACGGTATCAGAAGATGGAACGCTGAATACGAAGCTGTTAGTGATTACTGGCGAAAAAGAGGTGAAGCCTGTGCGGTTTAATTGGTAGGATTAAATTTATTTATGTACTACCAAAGAATTTGGTAGTGTAGTCTTGTATATTTCTGTACTTTTATGGTTAAGGTATCTATTTGTTCATGGGAACTTTTTAAATGAATAAATAGTGTAGTAATCTAAATATTTATAAAACAATATAGATCGCCCTGAAACTAAAATTTATATGAGGATTACGTAAAGGGCTTATTTTTTTTTGGCGTTTTCTTTTCCAATATTTACATTTTGATCTGGTGTTTTCATTTTTTTTATTAAAATATACCTGAACTAATACTTATTGGAACTTTTGTCATCACCAAACTGCTAATTTCCGGAAAGACAAAGTTAAAAGGTTAGTTTTTTTCTAGAATCTGATCCATTCGTTTCTGTAGAAAAAGGGATGCTTTCTTCATCAATAAGTCCTGCGCGGACGAAACAGAAAACTGGATATTCTTACTTGGAATCAAAACCTCTTCCCGTTCCTGGATCTACCTCCAATCAAGGTGTCAATGCGCCATTCTCTCATGAATTTGCAAGAAAAGATGTCAGAGATTTGATCCATTTAATCACATCTGAATTGAAAAAAACAGGTATGTATAATTCGGCGTATAAACCAGACTAAAATCACAACTAACACAGAAAAGGTGTTAAGACTCAACACATTTTATTACCATTTCGCCCTCAGCTCGATAACAGGAGCCTGATGGATTTTTTGGAGCAAGTATTTCCCAATGGTGGCACAATACCAGTCTCGTCTTCGAAAATAGACAGGATTGTGAAATCAACAGACGAGTTTACTTTAATCAGCGCTTTAAAATATCTATGGTGTAGGTTGCCGTTTAACTCTGTCATTGGTATGGACGCCTACGAAGAATTCAAGCGTCGAGAATCTGCTGCAGAATATCCAAAGAAAGCTTTTTTGGATATCATGCCTCAATGTCTTTCATCGCCTGCGCATGCTTCTATTGTTTATGATTTTTTGGACTTGTTGATAAGCATCGCTGCAAACGCAAAAGAAAACAAAATGAGCGGTCGTAAGATTGCGAGAATGTCAGGTTTGTGGGCTTTTGACGGCTCAAATTCGAATCTGGATCCTTCAAACAACTCATTCACTGATGGTTTAACTAATTGGCTATCTGCATCAGACGCAATGTTCCATTTGTTACTGTCGTTTTTAAGATCAATGTTGCCCACTGAAAAAGGTGCCAAGTTACAATTACCAAGAGCTTTACAAGGATTGGTTGCAAGCAATTCATATCCTCCTCCTGAAAACAATGCGTCAATATCAACATCATTAGCAACTGTTCCATTGGTTACATTAAAAACCAATGAGTTTTCTAAAAATCAGGTTGATCTATTAGACAGAGTGTCTAAAATAATATCCTTTGATAGACCTGATTTATATGAGGCTAAAGAGGATTATGCATTATTGAAATCTTTATTCAAAAAGAACCCAGATCCATCAAAGACTATTTTTTCAAAATTGTCTTTTGAATCTAAGAGAATCGTGAATTTGTTGTGTTCAGATTCGGGTTCTAGTTTGACAGCAGGTTGGGCCGATGCAGTTGCAAAACACGATTTCACCAATCAGACAACTTCAGAAATTCAAGTTTCAAGAATTTCATTAGATGATTATTTCATTTGGACTTGGATGTCAAGTCTTTCATTTGAGGAAACAATTCATAAAAAAAAGGTTTTTGGTAGATCCATGATCATAGAGTTTGAATTTGATGGCTTCAAAAAATGGATGATAATCGAAGAGCAAGACATGACAACGCCTAAAAAAATATACAGACCAGCTGAAAAATCAGTTCCACAAAAACAATACAAGTCTATGCTTCTGGATGATGATAAACAAAGTATGGAGGTGAAATTGAAACCAAAAACCAAGGCTAAACCGCACATGAATAAACCTCAACCACCACAACCACAAAATTCACATTCAATAAAATTGCCCAAATTGAAATTATCAAATCCATTAAGGAAAAATAGCAACGTGAGCAATGTACAACAGTACAATGAAAAACCCCTACCAAATCCTCAAAAACAAGAGAATTTCGGAACGACATTAAATAGAGAAGACATTGGCGAGTTACCTGAATTCGAAACTAATCAATATAGATTAAGCATCCCGTTGTCTAAATTTGGTTTTGATAAGAATGACACTGATAAATATAGCAGTCACAACTCATATATCAATGAGAATGACTATAGTATACAAAGTGGTTACGATTCATTTTCCAATGTTGAAAATAAATATTCCTCAACTAATGATTATTACAATAATTCTAATTCAGATATGACTCAGAACTCTGAAAATAAATATTCAAATTATAACTATCAAGGGAACACGTATGATCGCTGCCCGAAAAGTCAAGATATGTTACCAAAGAATAAATTTTACAATTCAGATCATAATTCAGACCATCTGTCAAATACGTTCACTGCATTAGCACCACCGAAGTCTCCAGAAAAACACATTCAGAAAGAAACTAATAGAATCATAAGTATGATATCACCACCAGTTTCACCAACCAGAATTACCTCAAACCTATATGGATCCCCACAGAGCAGCGCACATAGTATAAAAGAATTGAAGGATATGGTTGATGAGTTGGCATTACAAGTTTCCCAAGTAGAGAACAAATTAGGCCAGGACATCAAACAAGAACAGTTGCAGTCCCCACCGTTGTCTGATCCTTCAGAAACCTCAAGGTCTAAATCACATGTATCAAATATTTCGACTAACAGTGTTGATTCGTTCTCAGTAGAAAGAGTTGAACAACGAAAACTCAGAAGAAAACCACCTCCAAATTCCTCCGGCTTTTCGAATTTGACTTCCAAAGAGGTTTCAACTCACGAAGATCATCAAAGTCGTAGCAGCTCACCAAAAACAAGTGAGTTAGATTTGTTGATTATACCAAATGGTAATAGAGTAAGAGATTTATCGCCATTGAGGAATACTCTCCGAACTCCAGATAGAGAGAGACCGACAAAATATAATGCCAATGCAGAAGATGAAAATCCACCTTTGCCTGCAAAAAATACTGATGAAGATGAAGGAGTCTATAATACAGAGCCTCTAGCTGTTTCTTCATCCAAACATAACATCGGTATGCATACTTCAGGATTGCGTATGGCATCAGAAGAATCTTCTGATGTGTCTAGCTCACTATACACTGTTAATATCCGCTCAATCTCTCCAAACTACCAGGAGAGTCTACCAATGACAGAACGGAAGATTTTATCAAAACAGGACTTGAAATTACAATTCCCTCAAAATACACACAGGGAGTATGAGGACCAGCAATTCAATAGAATAAACTTATTGCGAGAGCAAAATTTGAAAACATCTAATCATCAGCAAAGTAAAAGGTCCATAGAATCAGAAGCAGAAGCACAAGGATATGGTTTACAAAGATCCAAAGAGTCATCACATGTATCATTACCTATGCCAAGATCTCGCCCGAACTCAAGAGACCAGAATTTTAACGAAGGTAGAACATTTCCAAACTCTAGCTTACAAGAGCTATACTCTAGAAGTGAAGAATCTATCTCAAGTAGAGCCTATGATCAGTATCATAAAAACTCACAAATGAGCATACCTGCTAAAAGCACAAGCCAATATCCACAAAAAGGTCAAGAGTCATCCATTGTTTTGTCCAGTGAACAGAATTACCAGCGAAGTCAGGAATATTTTAAACAACAATCACATCCACCAGCTGCAAAAGGAGTTATACGCTCTCAGTACGCAAATGAAAGCTTTACCCACCCAAATCAATCGGTACCACCACAGGAAGACATGACCCGTCCATACTCTTATCACCAACAAGAAAATCAGTTTAGCGAGCAAGAGCTTATGAATTCTCAAGTAAATTTAACTCGAAGTCAGCCTCGAAAGCTTTCCCCAGATGAATCAGCCACTATCCTTCCTTCCTCAAATAATTCACATCAGCCAGCTCATATCGCTTATCCGGTGGAGCACACGTCGCAGAAACCACCACCAGGATGGTATCAGCAACCACCACCAGGTCAATATCATCAACAACAACCACCAGGTCAATATCATCAACAACAACAACCAGGTCAGTATCATCAACAACAACAACCAGGTCAGTATAAGCAACAACCACCAGGTCAATATCATCAACAACAACCACCAGGTCAATATCATCAACAACAACAACCAGGTCAGTATCATCAACAACAACAACCAGGTCAGTATAAGCAACAACCACCAGGTCAATATCATCAACAACAACCACCAGGTCAATATCATCAACAACAACAACCAGGTCAGTATCATCAACAACAACAACCAGGTCAGTATCAGCAACAACCACCAGGTCAGTATCAGCAACAACCACCAGGTCAATATCAACATCAGACTTATCCTTCTGATCAGAAATATCTATTACAACGAAATCATTCTCCTCAGCAGTATCCGATCAAAGGATATCATCAGCAGAGCCACCCACCACACAAAACGTATGCAAGAAATAATGAAGGTTATGCTCCACAAAATCACAATGGTCCTCAACCACATTATCCACCTAATCAAAGGCAGCAAATTACAACAGCTAGTAAGCCGTACTATCCATTGCAGCAGCAGAATTATGGTTATCCTCCTGGTCCACCCTCAAAACCTCCCATCTCAAACTATGATAACTATCCTGCATATGGCTCACCAAGACATATTCCACCAAGCAGAAGCGATTATGCAATTGCACAGCTACCACCAGGTCAGTTGCCTACTGCTACGAAGCTTCATGGTTCTGGTAATAAGGCTGACAATCGCAAAAAACTGCATGCTGCTTTAAACCTAGGTGAATTTGGCATCTAGTGCCTAGCTCATGAACTTTTGTTATTAACGACTGTATTTTTACTTTCCAGCAATATGATAGCATTGTTTAAGGCTGGTTTATTAGATCTTTTCAACCATATGAAACTGAGCTCTTTGAAACGAATTCTTGTATATTTTATGACATTTTATATTATTATACTCTATATCTGCCAATTTGTAGATGGTCTTTTCTTTATCTTATCATTTTATGCGGCTGAACCATTTTTATTTTTTTTCGCGTCTTGCACGTGATCTTTGTTTACAAAGATCAATTGATATTGTTTATATAATTCAAGATTTCTGTGGCATATTGCTTAAAGTTCCTTTAAACTTTTTTATACTTTTATTTATTCTATTGAACCGTGTAACCTTTCAGCTCAGGAACAAATTTGGAACCGTGAAAGGTATTTAAAGGCTATAAAGTGGATAGATCATCAGATTTTGAGAGTCTGCAATAGTACTCATATACAGTATAACCATGACGCAAACCACAATCATTCCATCGCCTCCAATCTCACCAGCAAGGGACTTGATAACAAAGCAAGACTTTAATTATGTGACTGGAAACAACGAGTCTACAATAGATTTGTCCCATGTAACAGATAGTACACATTATTCAATAAGTTCAACTACAATAGGTTCAGAGAGAAACACTAAGTTCACTGTCATGGCTTGGAAAGATTTGGAATCTTCTCCTAATGTTTCATACACCAGCTCGCTTATAAAATTTCTCTGCTCTTACAAAACAAATGCTAATGATTATAAACTTGGAAAATATTATTCCCACCGGCTTGCAGCACAGCAAAAGGTAAAAGGCTTTAAAACGGTTATTAGAGCAGAAGCTAGTGATGTTGATACAACAAGTAATAGTGAGTCCGACTCTGGTATGTTTACTCGATCAAAGAAGCGCAAACATTCACCAGTACCAAAAAATGATGAAGAATTAAGAGATGTGTCAGAAAATGTTACTAGTCAGGTGAAAATGGCTAAGCCGACAATAAAAAAACAGAACAGTACTTCTTCTGTTTTAGTTTATGATGGCCCAGTAGCAAATAAAGAAAATCTCTCAAAATTGACAAGTGTAATGCTAATTCATGATTCTTCACTTTTTGAAATCCCTGATTTTTCGCCATCCAATGAATTAATAAATGAAGTTAAGTTTGTCAAAATCTTCAACATGTCAAATCTTAAGCTATCATTTAACTCGTCAATAATTAGTGGAGATTTGAATTTGCTTCATAAATTTGAAATTCCAATTTGTTTGGCCTTCCGACTAACAGCTGAACAATTTGTTGATACCAAGAGACGGCTGTTTGCTGAAAAGGCAAGAAAAACAAAACTGGGTCTGTGTTTTCGTCGAACTGATGCCCAGAAAGCTTGCAAGATTGACGTTAATAAGGCTTCAAAGATCTACGTCATTTATGACTATCTAGAATTTCTTGAAGATGGATTGTATTCAAAATATTTTTGAATATTTACGATAAAGACACAATAAGTTACGCGATTTTTTTTACTACAGTATTTTTATTTGAGGTATAGAAGGGATTTAGGATATAATTTTATTTTTACGATGGAATAACGGTTTGGAACTTATGCAATATAATTACTTTTTAAAGGCCATTTAATTGGGTAATTTCTTTATATAAAGGTTTTTATTAACATTTATAATATATGACATTTAAACTAATCAGATATAGATCATGAGTCTGATATAATTATAAAAGACTAAATGGGTCTTTCAGACTATGTAGTTTCAAATATCTTACTATGATTTATTTCATTAACTGTGATTCACATTCCACCGGGAATTCTATCCATCACATCAACATTGTTTTCATCAACATGGTTTCGTAAGTCACCTAATAGTTTAAGAACTTGCTTATTTCTTCGAATACTTGTACGTTTCCATTCTTCTGAATTGTATTCAAGAATTTGAACATTTTGTAGTTGTTTCACTCTTTTCCACGCAAAGAATAAATTGATTAAATCCTTCAACAAAACAATCACAGCACATCCAATCAAATTTCTTGCATATGCTGATTCATCTGGGGTTTTTGATGATGAATTGCAAACTTTTTTGATAATCGAAAATTTCAGCAATATTCGATCACTCACTAGTTTGCCTAAAAATGGCCATAATGCAGTTGTTGTAAGAGTAATAAATACTGATTTCTTTTGAAAAACTTTGCTATAATCATTTGCGAAAACGGATTTAAATTCTCTCAATTTTTTAGTTCTGATGATTTGCTTCTCTTCTTCTGAAATGTTTGGGCAAAGCCAAAACTGAATTTTTTTGAAAATATTTATCGATGTGCTGCTCTTTCTTAAGGTTTCTTCTTTTCTTTTTGATATGAGTAGTTGTTGTATTTCATTTTCTTTTTCTATTTTGGATAACTCTTCCACTGAAACTCGATCAGCGATAAAACATGGTTTTATTGATGAAACCCAGCGATAATATATTCTGTTAAAAGTAATATTGAAGCCAAAGTTGTAAATTGTTCTTAAAGGATTAACATATAATAGCCAACCTCTTACACCCTTGTGTAAAAATTCATCTGGATGGTTAAAAAATAAAAGCGGATAGAAAGCTGTGAGCAGCCCATCGACCGAATAAAAGCTTGAACTGGTTCTCAATCTCAACAGATAAATAGGTAGTAAGGCAAATAAGGAGACATGTCTAAATGTGAATAGATTTTTTTTAACTGCATCGCTAAGTGTTCTAACTGAGTCAATGTTCAAGACTTCTAGTAAAACACTTTCTGGACAAATTACAGAGTACATCTTAAACCCAACACCAAACAGTAAACCAACCGTTGTGAATGCAGTTGATGCAACAATGGAACCACTAACGAATGAAATTAAAAAATATTTTGCGAAAGTTTGATTTACGCTTGCAGCAATTGCCTTTAGTGTCAGCAGAGAGCTTGGCTTCATACTGACAAATATGGGATTTTTGCACTGTGGACAATGGATGTCAACAACCATTGGGGGTTTTGATCTTATGCCAAAACCCAGGAATCCAAGGTCAAACGAGAAGCCTCTTCCGAGTCCGTCCCCACCACCTCCTCCTCCACCAACAGCATCGTGTTCATCGTTAAATGGATCCACATGGTTTATGTTGTTAAAATCGGTATTATTCAGTGGCTCTGTGTCGTTTGGTTTCCTTATATTCATATCCATATCGGACAGCCAATCCAATAAACACCTTCTATGAGCTCTGAGTGAACATTTGCATGGATGCACCCATTGTTTGGCATCTACCATATTTCCCATTGGAGGTGGTTCATCTTCACCACCAAGACAGATCCAACAGCGATTCTTTGACGTGTCCATTTTTTGTGATTGTTTACTTTTAAAGTCGTTGTCTTTGTTGTCTTCGTTATCCTCCAACTTCAACATTTGAATATGAGGATGATGCTGATGATCAAGATGATCAGGATGATGAAGATTATATAATTTATTTATAAGCAAATTCATTATTATTACAACAACACATACTAAACAGACTAAAACAAAGAGATAAAAACAAGTTTCTAATCATTGATAAGCAATATACAATGAGCTGTAAGCTAACGACCGAAAATACCAAAAAAACCTTTTTTTTTCTCCATTTCGTTTCCAAGATCTGAAGATTCTTGGAAAGCAGATTCTTTGCTTGAACTTTCCGTACCATAAGTAATATAATTGAAGGCAATATCGAATAGAACTGGCTTCACATGAACCGGCTTAATACATGTGTTTGAAAAGGCAATGTTTTCAACTATTTTCTTACAGTCACCTAATGGGACTTTATTTACAGATTCAATTGCTTTGCTGTCCAGGCTATCTTGGGATTCTTCTTCGTACTCGAACTGTGCAAGCACGTGAACATTTCTCTTGAATCCTGAGATTTCTGATCTCAGTTCGCTAAGGTGTTCGTTTGAAGACAAATTTCCAGGTAGATCTGTTGAGAAATTGGAGTTTTCAATTGACTCGGAAGCTTTTGAATATAACAACAATGCCTCTTTGAACTTGTTTGAAATATAAAACGAGTATGCAACTAGGTTTAATTTGAAAGAGTAGAAATAACTGTTTAAGGCTTCCAAGTTTGTCCATAGTTCATCGTCCGAATAAACACCCGGCAAATCCTTTATTTCGTTCAAAGTTACCAAGATATTTTCCAGAATCCTTAAAATTTCCCTCACTTTCTCTAACACATAGTTCTTTTTTGAATTGTTTAAAATGCTCTTTTTTATTTTATTGATCAATAGAAAGTCCCTTCTGATTCTTGTGAATAGTAAGTTGTATTTAATGAAAGTCAATAAAATCTGGCTATCCTGATTTTCTTCATCGTCAATATCACCTCTTTCCATATCTTGATTGTGAATTTCTAAAGCATCCTGCCAAATCGACAAATTCAAATCATATGAAGAGACATCGTTATCATCAATATGTGAGTCATTTTCATTAGCGTTCATTATCAATCTTGAAACTTCTTCCTCGTGAATCTTTGCGGTGTGTTTTCTCCAGGAAATTTCAGTGATTAATTTTGATTCTTCTTCATTTGTTTCAATTACATATGAAGGGTCAATTCTTTTGATGACAGCTAAGATCTCATTGTAGTTGTTGAAATCTTTCAAATGTTTCTTAACAAACACATTCAAATCAGGATTTCTATTATTGAACTCCCTATAAATTGAGAGCTTCAGTGGGGACTCAATCAAGCTATCAATGATATCCTTGTAGAGTATTTTTCTGTCGCAGCTTTTTTCTAAAACAGTCAGTGCAATTCTTGCAATGGAATATGAATAGATCGCTAATTTCCAATTTTTCTTTGTGACTGAAAGGGTACCCTGAACCAGAGCACTATAAATCAAACACTCTAACTTTATGTAGTCGTTTGACTCATTTCTGATTATTTCTAGGAGTTTTAACGAGTTTGATAAAGATCTTTTCAGTTTTGTAATTATGAATTTTTCTTTTGATTTTGAGGATGAGTTGAGTTCAAGAATGATCCTCGCCTCTGAAGCTGCTAAGTAGTCTCTTTCACTGGTTAGCAAAAATAACAGACCATTCTGAGAATTTTCAGCGTAGTTGACAGAGGCTATATTGCTAATCTGTTGCTTAGTCTTGTAATTGTTGGTGTCTTTAACTTGAATTTTCAGTTCTTTTCTGATTTTGCCCAGTTTTCTGTTAATTTTCGATCTGGCTTCGTGAAAATCGTTAGCCGATTGCAGAAAGGCACTGTTACGTGCACCAATAGTTGTCTCTAAGGGAGTTTCCATTATTTTTCGTTGGACTCTTCTTCGATTTCTCTTCGTTTCGTCGATAATTTTGATTTTTTTCATTTTGTTGATGTTTTAATCGTGACACGTTTGCAAATGACAGACTGAGAATTTCTATTTTGTGCAAAACAACTTCAACAGCATTACTATCAGCACGAGAGACTTCAATAACAGCGAAAGGATGAAGAACAGCAAAACAAAGAAGAACAGCAGGACGGCAGATATTTTGTCGCTAATCGTCTCTGTTGGAGGTGAGTTTTTTTTTGAGATCACGATCACTATAGGATAACATACTAATGAATTCGCAGGAATATATGCTTCGTTTCTATCTTGGGGTTATCTACAAGAGAAAATCTCAACTAGAGGTTTTGGGAAGTCCAATGAAATATTTCATGCTCCTCTGTTTATAAATCTAGTCCAGAATTTCTTTGCGTTTCTTGTTGGGTATATATATCTATTGTTCAAGAACTCAAACCTACCGAATTCTGAGCCAAGAGTATCTATATTCAATATCCGTTTGCTAAAATCTTTTGTATTGGTTAGTATTACGCAATCCTTGTCATCGCCTATTGGTTATACTTCAGTGAAACACGTTGATTATTTAGCGTTTTTATTGGCCAAGAGCTGCAAATTGATCCCTGTTATGGTTGTTCATATTGTGATATATAAAAAGAAGTTTCCATTGTACAAATATCTGGTTGCAGTTTCCGTGACTATTGGTGTAATTGTTTTTACTTTGGGCCATGGTTCATCTAATAAGAAGTCAGTAAATGATGGTAATACCTCGTTAGGTTTAATATATTTGTCGGCCTCGCTACTATTGGATGGTTTGACCAATTCAACACAGGACGAGCTGTTTAAAAGAAACACCAAATTGACAGGTGCGCATTTAATGACTGGTTTAAATTTTGTTTCATTTTGGTTAAGCTTGATATACTCGTGCGTTCTAACAAATCAATTTCAATACTCGGTCGATTTCATTCGCAAATTTCCAGATGTTTTACCAGATATTTTATTGTACGCATTATTTGGTTCAGTCGGTCAAATTTTTATATTCATCACATTGGAGAAGTTTGGCTCATTAATCTTAGTTACTGTTACTGTAACAAGAAAGATGTTTTCAATGTTGTTAAGTGTTGTTTTATTCGGGCATGATTTGAATGTAAGTCAATGGTTTGGTGTATTATTAGTATTTGGTGGCATTGGTATAGAAGCCGGTCTGAAATTTAAAGATAAAAAAAAAATACATTGATTTATTGCATATAGAAAAATATACATCTAGTTATAAAGATTGAAAAAAGTTGTATACAGACCACTAGTTAATAGAACTCGAAAGAAATTCGGAAACTTTTTCCACAAGATCTGGAACTGATGAAGGTAGAGATCCCTCTCCGACATTATGCGTAGCACCTTTGATGACTGAGGAATGACTAGACCACAATTCTGGATCAGTAAATGATTGCCATCTCTCGATCAGTTTCAATTTATCAACATTTTCAGGGGCATATTCATCTTCTCCGGAGTAGAGCACTAAAACTGCTTTATCGAGTTTACCAAACGTTGAAGATAAAACTTCGTCAGATAAATCACTCGAAAAATAATCATCGTCACCATTTTCTAAAGCCAATGAAGTCCATCTGTACGCACTTATTGGAGCTCCAAAGAACTCATCTGAGAATTTTTTAGGTAAGATAGTATTGGGATCCTTCAAAAACAACGTTTGTGCCTCTCTATTGAGCTCATCAAAATAATCTAGCTGGTCTTTAGACTCGAACAACTTGTGCATCGATTCTCTATCCGACACTGGTGCCTGTAATATACCTGCATCAATGCCAGCAGCCTTAAGTTTCAGCATATAATGGATTGTATCCTGGCAACCTGTAGAATGGCCCATCAGGGCAATTCTCGATCTATTTCCACCTCTGTCAGATCGTAGATAGCTAACCAACTCTGATATTTCAGAAACGTCACGATCTAGTGATCCTGTTCCCCATCCGATGTATGAGCTGGAAAATATAATCTGAATCAGCGTCCAACCAACTGTGTCCAACTTCGAGGAAAGAGACGGTAAGTATGGTACTGTTAGCAGTCCATCGGTCAAACCTCCAATAAATACAACTACCTTGTCTGATTGTCTGGAAGAGCTATTGAGAAACTCAAAAGCTGTGCGTTTAGGGAAGTACTCGTGAATAATCCCAGGCTGTGGAACTAGTAAAGCCATTTCATATATAGCCTAGTGATATCCTGAGAGAGATAATTCTGCTTTAATGGCGAAATTCGTCTATAATGATTCGTCTATAATGATATATATACTGTATAGTTTACCCGGAAACTGAATCAGGAAGTTCTATGCTTGCTACAATCTCTGGAAAGCTAGCAAACCAAACAATACACTCGGAAAAGTGTATCCACGTTGAATAAATACCATGAAAACTTACGTGAATCTTCTAAGACCAAGTTGCACTCGTTGATGGTAGTTAGTTCATCTTTAGAGCATGTCAATTCTTAGGCGACCGGAACACGCATGAGTACGTATTTCCGAGGGATATACAAAAGCAAAAACAGAAAACAACAACTTGTGTAATTCAATACAACCAGAACGACATATAACAGAGCAAAATGGGATGCTTGAGCCATTGTGAAAGCTTTTTCTGTCTTCTGGCATCAACTTTTCCCAAAGTCTTAAGTAATGGGTTGTACATCTGGGCAGGCTATTCGCTCTGTTACGTATTAGCATTGCGAATCATTGGTGGTTTTGTTGGAGTTGTGATCTCGATAGTTGGTCTGATTGTCACTTTATTAGGAATATATACATATTTCTTAGTTATCAGTGTGAGTTCAGGATCGCCGTTGGACTTTACGGAGTTGCATATAAATTCCAACGATATTAAAGACATTGAAGATGAACTAGTTAAGCCACCAGAATTCTTAATAAAGAACTCATTAACTATCAAGAATAATGGGCACTTCCGATACTGTCCTAAATGTGAAGTGTGGAAGCCGGACAGATCACATCATTGTTCGAGTTGCAAAAAATGTGTTTTGAGAATGGACCATCACTGTCCCTGGTTCGCTACATGTGTTGGATTTAAGAACCAGAAATTCTTTATACAGTTTTTGGTATACAGCGATTTGTTAGCGATTTTATCGTTTTTCGTTTCAGGGACATACCTGTACAAGTTTGTATACTACCAGAACTACAACGATGAATATTTGGATTTGAACGTTGTTTTTCTTTGTTTATTTGGGCTAGTTATAACTATCGCACTGGGTATATTCACTGGTTTTTCAATTTATTTGGTGTTCAAAAACTTATCAACTATTGAGCTGTATGACTACAATAGGTATAGAACAAACATGGAAATAGCCCATGATTCCTACAATAAGTATTCAACAAAGACAAACTCAAAAATAATGGGAAATATCTTCAACTTGGGATCTTTGAAAAAAAACTGGGTGTCCATCATGGGGTCGACGTGGTATGAAAATCTACTACCTGTGGAAATCTACGCTAATCGCAATAAGAACTCTTTTGACAATAAAGGTTTATACTATCCTGTTAATGATGGAATTTACAAAGAGCTAATGTATAACTCAAGACTGCAACAACAGCTTACAAATGAGTTACTGTTGAATAAGAGATCGAGGTTAAACGATAAAAGGGATGCATTTGGGAACGACGAAAGTGCCAGTGCCTCGTTTATAGTTTGATTTGTTTATTTGTTAGTTTAGCATTTATAGATATTTATGTATGATATAACGATGTGGCGCGTACCAAAAGTCATGATTATTTTTCAGATGTTTTCTTGAAATGATAAATAAATTCATCTTTTGAAAGTATTTGGCCAAATAACATGAAACTATAGGAAATGGTAAGTGAAGAACTATGTCTCATAAGACAAGATTAACGACTAACAATGGAAAATTAGGTGTTACCGATTATTCTTGGTGTTGGGATTACATTGGCCGCAATCACGGTAAGTATCACTCATTTGGCTCTTTATCTACGAATACTGATAGAATATACTAGGCAAAATCGGGTTTGAAAGCATGGTCGAGGTACAGGAAACTGTCGCCAGTAATGATAGCACATCTAAATGGAATACAAGTACCGCAGCATACCCCTTCATCAAAACAAGAACGTAGCAGTAACGTGGATTCAGAACTGCGCAGAAGGATTTCACAATACCCCGGTGGATTCTATGCTGCCATGACTGAAAGTGAGGCACTACAGATACTGAATATTGAAGGACACGAGATAATGCATTTGGACGAAAAGTTGTTGAAAAAGAAGCACCGAGACAGCATGATTAGAAACCATCCTGATAAAGGAGGTAGTGCGTATCTGTCAATGAAAGTAAACCAGGCAAAAGACATACTGGAAAAAAGCTACATGTTTAGAAAGTAGCGTATCACCAATGAAATGTAAATAGTATTATGTTAAATAGAGAGATTCGTAAGAAAGAGCCAATACTTACACACCTTCGCTCGATCAGCTGAGATTCTGCTCAGATTTGGCCACGTGATCACGATCTCCAAATTTCTAAATATCCGCATTTGAATTGATAAGATGGAGCACATTGTAACGACCAGAGCAGTTGAATGCTGAATGAATATAACAGCGAAGAAAAAATGCCTTCGTTAGTCGAGAAAGCTTTAGACAGAAAACCCGTATTTGCCAATGTTCAGCACGGCAAAGCGAAAAATCAGAATCCAGATATTGTAAATGTCTCGTCTGATTTGTATGACCAATTGTTCTCTACAGAAAGCATTGAATATCAACAGAAACAGTACGTTTCTATCAAGTTGATAGGAAGTGATATCCTTGACGAGTTTCAACTGTTTGAGGCTAGATCAGATAGCAGGTTATCTTCTTTAACAGTTGAACTCTACAAGTTCTCGAATATTGATATATCAGTTGATAACTGTTTGGTTGTTAAAGTTGACACAATTGATTTAACAAATGTTATTATCTCTTTCCCAGATGACATATACAACGTTTTGAAAAACTTTTCGAACAACAGGCTTATCCACTTTTTCAACCATGAGTTGAACATCAAAATTTTGAGATTGAACGATGCTATATCAACAATAAACGGCAAGATACATTTATGTGAACCTATTGACCAAGGTTTGTTGTCGAACGATACAAAAATTACTATAGTCAAGGAATCAATACCAATATCTACATCCACGAGCATTATAGATAATATTGGTAGAAGAAATAGCTTGGATTCGAGTCAGGAGGATGCAATAGATTTCTCAAGATATCTGAAGTTACAAGATGATGTTGGATCTACGGGGCAAACGATGAAGTTTCAAACTGAGCAGTTATTAAAACCGATAGATAATATTGTGCCATTACCAAATGACAAAGATGACAGTGAAATATTTGTGTTTGTCAAAACTGAAGAACTAACAAAAATAGGGTGCTTTAGTGGTGATTATGTTGAGTTATCTTTTCAGTCAAATAAAACAAGTATCAGAAAAATTGTTAAAATCTTTTCGTTCACTGAACCAAACTATTTCTCAAATGAAAAGATATATTTGTCGCCAATATTACTGATTAATCTAAACTATCCATCACACGTTCAAATCTCTACAGTTTCTACACCAAACAGTTTATCTTTTTTGCCTATTGCGAAAACTGTTACAATTGCGAGAGTCGCATCGCCAATAACTTTAGATCGAACACTACAACAAGTTTTTCTATCCGGTTTGAAATCATTCTTCGAAACTAATCAGAGATTGGTTAGTGCTAATGATTTGATTCCAATTCCAATTGACACATTATTAGCAAGATCAATTTTTGAGAGTTCAAACGGTACAGATTTTCCAAATCTAATTCCTACCGGTAAACCAGATTCTATAGCTTGGTTTAAAATTACAGAAGCAATTTCAGGTGACGAAAATATAGAAGAAGAGTTTTCTCAATATATTGTTGATCCATCATATACAAAAATGATTCAGTCTGGTATCATTAGTGATACTCCGCCACCTCCATGCTCAAAAGTCAATTGGCTTGAATATTTAGGCTTGGAAGCCATGTTTAAATACCCATCCGAATCATTTGAGTACGCCAACACATTACGTAAATTAATTAAAACTTCATTAGCTGCCAAAAGTTTGAATCTGAGAACCTCTATTCTTTTAAATTCTTTATCCAGAAACATTGGTAAATCATTATTAGTGAAAACTATCTCAGCTGAACTAGGTTTAAATTTTGTTGAAATTTGTGGGTATGAGATACTAAACACGTCTTCAGAAATCAAAACCATTGGAACGTTACGTGGTAAATTGGATCGCGTTGTTAGTGAATGTTCACCATGCATTGTTTATATTAAGCATATCGAATCGCTATGTAAAAAAATTGAAAACACAAATAATGAAAAGGCATCATTATCTCTAAAGATAAATGAAATAATTGATGAGTACACCTCAAAAAAGGGCATAATTTTTATTGTATCAACTAACGATATTGATAAAATCTCGGATTCAACAAGATCAAAGTTAAAGTTTCAGATTGATGTTACTATACCGAATGAAAATGAACGAAAAGCCATTTTTAAGTATTTGATTTTTGATAAAAAAATTGATCAAGATTATAAATTCAAACCGAGGAATGATGTTTCATTGAATAATTTAGCTCTACAATCTGCAGGATTAACTCCTCGTGATTTAGTCTCAATAGTAGAAAATTCAAAAAAAAACTCAATTGAAAGATTGGAAAATTTGAACAATCAGGATAAAATTTTAAATCTAATTTATTTATCTGGCGGTTTTATAAAAATTGTGCCTGAAGATTTTGCAAACTCCATAAACGATGCAAGAAATAAATTTAGTGATTCAATTGGAGCACCAAGAATCCCAAATGTGACTTGGGATGATATTGGTGGATTAGATTTAGTGAAAAATGAAATCTTAGACACAATTGAAATGCCGTTGAAACATCCTGAATTATTCAATAATGGTATCAAAAAAAGAAGTGGTATTTTATTTTATGGTCCTCCTGGCACCGGTAAAACATTACTAGCAAAAGCTATTGCCACTAATTTTGCTCTAAATTTTTTTAGTGTTAAAGGTCCTGAATTACTGAACATGTATATTGGTGAATCTGAAGCGAATGTTCGTAAAGTATTTCAAAAGGCAAGAGACGCAAAACCTTGTGTTGTATTTTTTGATGAATTGGATTCAGTCGCTCCTAAAAGAGGTAATCAAGGTGATTCTGGTGGTGTTATGGATAGAATAGTTTCCCAGATTCTAGCAGAATTGGATGGTATGAGTGGAGGCGATGGTGGTGATGGAGTTTTCGTAGTGGGTGCTACCAACAGACCAGATTTATTGGACGAAGCATTATTACGACCTGGAAGGTTCGACAAAATGTTATACCTGGGTGTTTCTGATACACATGAAAAACAAGAGAAAATTTTGGAAGCGTTAACGAGAAAATTCAATATTGACCCTAATGTGTCATTGTCAAAGATAAGCAAAAGCTGTCCTTTTACCTTTACAGGAGCGGATTTCTACGCCTTATGTTCAGACTCAATGTTGAATGCTATGACAAGAACAGCAAATGAAGTTGACAAAAAGCTGGAGTTGTTTAATTTAGAGAGGGAGGAAAAGGTTTCCACAAGATGGTGGTTTGATAATGTTTCAACAGAAGAAGATATTCAAGTACTAGTTACAGAAGAAGATTTCGATAGGGCTAGAACAGAGTTGATACCAAGTGTCTCTGCAGAAGAGCTAGAACATTATTTACGAGTCCGCCAAAACTTTGAAGGTGGTAGTGATAAAACTAAACAAAAGGAAAGCACGATTTCGAACGGTTTCGAGATTGATTTCTCAAATGGTAGTCAGTAGCAGCAGCATTGTGTGTACTAGTTATCATTGAAGATAGTTATGGATCTCCATGTAGAGTCTTGGGCCGTGTCCCAGTTTTTATCACATATCTCGACTTGCATGAAAGAATACTTCAGCCATATGTCCATGTTTGAATTTAGACCTCCGTGTTTCTCTAAAGGTTCTCCAAACTTTTCAACGATTGTTCTACCCACATCGCTGAAAGCTAAACCAAAAGGTAGCAACGATTCGCTCACCGGCTTGAACAGCTTATCCGACTGATAGAAGTCAACGGAGTCCAGCCTGTCTTTCACAAAAGACAATGCGATACCCAACTCATAAAAGTTGTAGTACTCTGTCCCGTCCATATAAGTCTTGATATTCGAACAATTTTTCAGGCCAATTTTCTCGCTTTTTGAAGATTTAAACACCTCGTCTTTGGCTCTGCCAATCAAGGCAAACCACACATCGCCATCAACAACAGCAACGCCAGTATCCATAGATTCCCCAATCGTTTCTTCTTTTCTCATCTTATACCTTCTTATCAAAGTCTATAGAGTCTCTGGAAAAATGCTGTCAAAACCATAATTATTGAGTCGGGTAACTATTCCAAACGAGAAGGACTTTTCTAAATTTTGGTGGTTAGCACTTGAACTAGAAACCATTCAAACTTCACTTGAACAAAGGAGAAACAATTACAAGAACCAAGAAGTTGTAATTTATCCCTGAGATGACATTTACTCAGAAGCCTTTTGATCCTATTACGGTCAATCCTAATGGGAAAAACCGTATGTATTCTATCGATTTTCAAGCTATCGGAAGATGAATCAACTAACTGAGATAATCTAGGTGTCGCATATTTCTACGATGGTATGTTATATTTTACTTTGGAGTCATGAAAAGGGAGGTATCGTGTACTAATAGTTGCAGCTGATGTTGGTAACTACGCTTACGGTGCTGGACATCCTATGAAACCTCATAGAATAAGAATGGCACATTCATTAATCATGAATTATGGTCTATACAAGAAAATGGAAATCTATGTATGTATTGCGTATTGGGAGAGACAATGAAAAGGGGCTAAGTACTAATACGTATCAGAGAGCCAAGCCGGCAACAAAGCAGGAAATGTGTCAGTTTCATACAGATGAGTACATTGATTTTCTCTCTCGTGTCACTCCAGACAATCTTGACATGTTTTCCAAAGAGAGTGTCAAATTCAACGTTGGAGATGATTGTCCTGTGTTTGACGGGTTGTACGAGTACTGTGGTATTTCCGGTGGTGGTTCGATGGAAGGAGCTGCAAGATTGAACAGAGGTAAATGTGATATTGCTATTAATTACAGTGGTGGTCTGCATCATGCTAAAAAATCAGAAGCTTCTGGATTCTGTTATTTGAATGATATTGCCCTGGGTATCATCGAACTGCTGAGATATCATCCAAGAGTTCTGTATATTGATATTGACGTTCACCACGGAGATGGTGTTGAAGAAGCATTTTATACAACTGATCGTGTTATGACCTGTTCATTTCACAAATATGGTGAATTTTTTCCAGGTACTGGTGAGTTAAGAGATATTGGTGTTGGAAAAGGTAAGAATTACGCGGTAAATGTTCCGTTAAGAGACGGTATTGATGATGCTACTTACAGATCAGTATTCGAACCGGTGATTTCAAAAATCATGGAATGGTACCAACCTTCTGCTATTGTTTTACAATGTGGAGGTGATTCGTTATCAGGAGATAGACTTGGCTGTTTTAATCTTTCAATGCGAGGACATGCCAACTGTGTGAATTTTGTTAAATCTTTTAATGTTCCATTAATGGTTGTTGGTGGTGGTGGTTATACAATGAGAAATGTTTCAAGAACATGGACTTTTGAAACTGGTTTGTTGAATAATGAGCTGTTGAGCGATGATTTACCTTACAACGACTATTATGAATATTATGGGCCTGACTATAAACTGGATGTCAGACCTTCTAATATGTATAACGCAAACAGTCCTGAATACCTGGACAAGATTTTGACTCAAATTTTTGCCAATTTAGAGCACACTAAGTACGCACCAAGTGTTCAGATGAACTACGTTCCTCATGATGCTGAAGATTTGGGTGATGAAAATGAAGACGATCCCGAAGCAATTGATACCAAAGGTGGTTCACAATTTTCAAGGGATTCGATAATCACTCCAAATAATGAATTTTAGTGAATATTTTGTATTTTATTATTTAGCAAGAAAAGTCCGACGGATACTTTGGTGTTCAATTTGTGATATTTCTAGTTCTTTCTGGACAACAGATATTTCCTGTTGTTTCGTTTCCATTATTGTTTAAAATTAAAATATGTTTTTTGATTTTTTTGAAAACACTTAAGGTGTAGAATGTTTTCTATCTGGAGATTACTAGCTAATATTCTAGCCCATCAATTGTAGCTTTGTTGTGCACACTTCTTTGATCTAGAATTTTTCAAAAGCACACAACTGACGGATTTTGTTCAACCATTGTACGGTTTTGGATATCTCACACTGCTTTCCGTATATCTTAAGGCACACAGGTACTTTCCAATAATATTACCACATCATTGGATCACCAACCTGTCCAGATTGGGAAGCTCATAATTTGCTATGCAACCTTACGTAAATAATATTCAACTAGAATGTAGGCCACGGGGAGGAGTGGTACATCCAATGGTAGCCTACAACGAGCAAGAATGCTATGGATCAAGATTTCATGAACATGCCATATTCGCCATTAATCTTTGATCTTCCAATTCTATTTTGGACAATTGTTTGACTATTAAAGTACTCAATCACTTCTCCAAGTTGTTCTGCAAAAAGGAATGGCGCAAGAATAAATTAATTAAAGCAATTAGAGATTGGAATCGAGGAACGATCTCACTGGAAAAGGAATGGGTATTCTAACATTCCTGAGCTGAAACTAGAAGCAGAGTACTACCCTTTCGTAATTATTCTTAAAATAATCTCTGAAACTAACTCCTCAAAACGATGACGAACATACCAAAACGGTCGACTATTTTCATTGCAATTGGAGGTTCGATCTAGCTACGGACGCGGTTTGGTATGGTTTTCCAAATCGAGTAAATAAAATCTGTGAAACTCTGTAAATTAAGTTAAAGTTATGTAATAGGTAAATAAAAAAGAATCTAAATAGTCTGGACATATATCTGAGTTTAAAATGAGACAGACCTGAGACATGAACTTTAAAATACTATTTTTTACACTGTTATCTCAATTTCAGCGAAAAAGAGCAAGAAATCAGTCTCACATAGGAATCTTAACCACCTGAAATAGAACAACGTTTGAGCTTAGATCTAGATTTTGCTTTATTTGTCTGTGGCAAATAACAACCCAGAATGAAATTTCTGGAAGGGAATCGACTGCCGGAGATCAAAATAGGCAATAGGGATCGATCCGCAAAGACGTTCTCTCAGCCTTTAATATATTCAACAAGATCGATAAATATGTGTATAAGGACACAGATATACTGTAAACTATCACCGTTCAATCACCACTTAGTCACCAATTAGAACGACACCGTATTACAAGTTTCAGAAGCGTGTCTTAGCTGTGGTTACTCTTAGCTGAAATACTCTCTCTAATATATGCATATGAATTGAAACAGACAGTCGCGTACCTTTTTGAGATTCTCAACGATACATCTATATATAAATTTATATATGCATATTGTATATACACAGTATTACAAGATTGGGATGTTCGTTCTCTAGATGGAATGCCAATGTGAAACTGGTTTGGTTTACCCTAATTCATGGTGATGTTGCTGCCCAACATACCGTATTAACGCAAACTTATCCGACACAGTCGAGTGGTTGAACGAAATAAACAGCATTTGAAATTTGGGTAGCTACGACCACAGATACAAGAAGCAAGCACTGTGTACAACAGCAAACTGGAAACCTGGTGTAGCAGATTCCAGTTGGTTCAGCTGTTATACATCGACTAGCACGTTTAAATCATGTCCACAAACTTTTTCAGTTTAGGAAAAGCTTATTTGGCTGAGCTTCCAGATACGGATACCCAACAGTAGCATCTATATAGATTAAAGTTCCTCTGTTGAGATTGACAAGCTTGGCTGTCGTCATCTCTGCTCTTTCACGAACAAGTACCGTATCCAATCTGTGACTGAAACTCAAAAAGTTAAAGTTCAAGGCAGGGAGGGAAGGAGTAATCTAGAGTGATTACACACAAACAAAAAATTTTCTCTGTATATGGACATATGTTTGTGGTTTACGAACTAGTATGGTCCATACTGCCAGTTAACTGTTCGGTTTCGCCTAAAATCAAGATACACACTGACGAATCATGCTTTGACTGTTTTCTGTTTCCTACGTCTCAGTAAATCTCTTAACCTCCCCTTATTTAAGACCCACTTTTACAAAGCCTCCAATGCAGTCTCCTTACGCTGGAAACGCAGGTGAAAACTTGTACATATACATACTTCATCAGCTCTGAGACAAAACCCAAATTATATGAGAACGGATAAACATGTTACCACTGTGTAACTTCTTTGGGTAGCAAGACTCAGTTAGCTGAAACACGCGTGGTTTCCACCATCCATACACATCTCCCGCAAACACGTTCTACTGGAGAAACACAGTACCCAGACCTTCATGAACTATCCCTTAATCACAAGATATGTAGCGAAATATACATCATTGTGCCTATATTACGAGTGTCCTTACCGTCCTTGTTCAGTCCTTACATGAAAATTATGTCTCAGATCTGCGTCGCATGAGAACTGTCTCGATGAGAGGATTCTAAGACAAAAAACACTGAGAAAAATAAACAGGTGAACAGTAGCAGTGAGATGAGTGTAAGGGATGGTAGGCATTTGGTAGCTGAAAGGTCGGTAACAGTCTACGATTGCTAGAGTTGTAGTGGTGAGACTGGTACAGGGTGGGTCCCATCTCGGTGTTTACACTACGGAGATTAGATCGTCTCGAACGTTCTATATATATATATATATATATATGTCACGGAGGACTGTGTTGCTGGTCTATCAGAGATACAACAGCAGTAATGAATGAGTGAATGGACGAGTAATAATACCAACCGTTTCTTCCAAATTCCATACTCCCAACGGACAACGTCTCTCTGGACATATTGCTTGTCTTGAAAGAGAAATGCATGTTCTTGAAGCTATGCGTGTGAATGTGCATAGCACTTATTATGCATCTGAGAGAGTATGTTGAAAAAAGCTAGCCTCCCTTTTGCAATTCAGGTATTTTTTCTCTTTTTCTCTTCTTCTTCTATTAATAAAAGCAAAAATACTCGATTTTCACTCTTTTTCATTGTTTTAAAGACATTTAGAATAAAAAACAAGAATGGTTTCGTTAACTAAAATAACTGCTTTTGCAGGTGTGTTCACAGCTGCTTTTGCACAATATTCAAACAGTTCGTCAAGCGCAATCTCATCATCTGAGTCGTTTATAATTTCGCCATCATCATCGCTCTCTTCTTCATCATCAGCTTCTTCGTCGTCGTCTTCTTCTTCTTCGTCAGCAACTACTGAACAGAACGGTATCGTCAGTATCTCGCTTGCTGATACCTACACTTCATCTGTTAGTTCCACAAGCAGATACCATTGGTTCACCGTCACTGTTGATTTCAATATCACAGCAGACTTCAACGACTCTTTAACTTTCACTCTTCCAGACGAGTTCACCGGATACCCACCTTCACCATTTGATCTCTTAGAAGATGGTGACGTGATTGGTGCAGTCTCATACATCGGTAACGATTTCACTTTTACCTTTGCCGACAACGATGCTCACACTTCATCTGTGAACTTTTTATCGCTATTGACTCCAGATGCTATTGCTGCTATTTCTTCTCCAAGAAGTCAGACTTTCACAGTCAGTTCATCTAGTGGTGATTTCCCAACCACCTTTGATTTCGTCGCTAGAGATTTAACAACTGTTACCAAGAACTACGGTAATGACGGTGTAAATGTTTGGTGGACTTTAGATGTTCCACGTTCAGTTTACGGTTCTCAATTTGATTTGAACTCATTTGCTTCCGAATTTCCATTCGATGCTGATAAATTACAAATTGAATTAGTCACTGGATTAGATGCTTTTAACAATGCCTCTGAATCAACTTTCTTAACCTCAGATTTCGTTTCGAATTCCGATTCTTCTGAAATTGTTGTTTCATACGAAGGTGATTCCACTGCTGAATACATTAGAGTTAGATACTTTGCTGTTTCAGATGAAGCTAGAGTTTTCTGGCCAAATTCTGGTTTAGTTGGTGTTCAACCATCTACTTTAGCTAAAAGAGACACTGTCTATGATTTGGATGATACTGCTATCAGTAGAGCCGTTGCTAACTTTGATATCAGTTCTGCTTCAGAAGCTGTTGGATTATCATCATCTATTCAAGGTGCTAGCGAATCTGGAAGTAAGCCAGTTTCAGGTACCACTAGTTCTACTGTGGTAGAATCGGTTTCAGGTACCACTAGTGGTACTGCGGTAGAATCAGTTTCAGTTACCACTAGTGGTACTGCGGTAGAATCAGTTTCAGTTACCACTAGTACTACTGCACTAGAATCAACTACTGTTATCACTACTTGTCCAAAATGTACCGGCTCTGAAGCTGTTACCACCGTTATTGTTTCAACTGCCGTTGTCACTTCAAATGGTGAAGTTACTTCATACACCACTTATTGTCCATTAACTGCTGAAACTGGTTCAACTATTACTAGTGGTTACGTTGTTACTACCACCGACTCTAACGGTGGAGTATCATCTTACACAACTACAGGTGCTGTTGTTGAAACCGTTGTTATCACTGAAACTTCAGGTGTCTACACTGTTTATACCACTTACTGTCCATTAACTACTTATACCACGACTAATGAGTTTGGTCAATCAACTGTTGTCACTTCAACCGTTGGTATCACCAATGCTCCAGGTGCTACTGAAGCTGTAACTGTTACAGTTGATGATGAATCAACAACTATCATCACTGTTACCTCATGTTCTGACAATGCTTGCTCAACCACAACTGAAGCTGCTATTCTTTCAACTGTCACTACAACTATTGAAGGTGAAGTCACTATCTACACTACTTACTGTCCATTAAGTACTTACACCACTACCAACGCTGCAGGTTCGACCTCCGTTGTTACCACAGCTGTTGCACCAGCTCCAACTTCATCTTCATCTTCTGCTGAAGTTGCTCAAAATGGAGCTGAAGAAGTTACCTCTGCAACTACTACTGCTGCTGCTGCTTCTGAAGCTGCAGCTGCTGCTACTTCTGAAGTTACTGAAGTCACTGAAACTGTTTACACAACAACAAATGCTGAAGGTTCGGTTGTCGAATCTACTTCTGAAGTCACCAAAGCTTCTGAAACGTCTGCTGCTTCATTAACTACTTACACCTCAACTGAAACATACTCAACTCTTTACACAACAACCAACTCTGAAGGTTCATCAACTGTTGTTACTGCTGCTGAATCTGCCGTTGTTGGTGTCGAATCAGTCAACGGTGCAGCCAGCAACTACCAAGCATCAGGTTTCACCTTCGCATTAGCCTCATTCCTTTACTTTTTATTATAAATGTATTAAAGGTTCTTTCATCTTTAAGAATTTAGGTGTTTTCTTCTTTCATCTATTTACAAGTGCAATTATTTTTATCTTGACTTCTTCCTTCATATCTGGGAATTCAGGTGGTCTCATTGCTTCATCAAGCTACAAGGGCAACTTTTTTTCATGTTCTTTCCAATAATAATTATAAACTTCTATAATTATGGAACAGGTATTCATTTCCTGCAACTCTCGTTCAAATTTTTTATTTTACACTACTTGCTTTTTTGGTCATATTTTTGTCATCATTTACTATTATTGTTTCTTCATGTATTAGTCTTCGCAGTTTCACTGGTTGGATTCTAACAGACTTCGTTTTTATTGCTTTAAACTTTTTCAATGCTGTTTAGTTTCTTTTTGTTTATAAATTGTACAATTATTATTCCTGAAATAGTTTTTCAGGAAGGTTATTAATTTAGGTCTCTCATAAACGATATATGATTTCATATATTGTTTATTATTATTTAGGGTTTTTTACATACCTTTTAAATTATTTTCTAACTTACTTACGCATCGCGTAGAAATCATTTTAATATCGTGACGTTCACGTGATACTTTTTGAAATTATTTTATTTATTTCTTTTTGTCCCGTTATGGTAAATGTCCATTTACGGTAAGTCTAGTTTTGAATTTGCCTAATCTGGTAATTTATTGAATTGTGTAAATCTTTGTATATCAATCTCGTGTTTTTGGCATTTAGATAATTTTGTCCAAAAATGATAATTATATGCAGTAGGGCGAGAACTGTCTGGAAATAAAAGGGGCAGGCTGGCTGGCCAGTCTACCGACTGGCTGGCTGGTTAAAAGACTATAGGTCGCTACGTTATCTTACAAACACAGAACAAAGCAGATGCGATAAGTAAGTCACTGGCATATACGAGTTCCGTTCATTTACACCAGATATATGTACTGGGTCTGGAGAGAAAGAAGCAAAAAGAAAGTCCATCAAGGTTGATCAGTTGGCTCCTGGTTACGCTAACGTCTGGATTTCGTCACTTGTCTGGTCTAGTCTCTCTGGCATGACGGGTGTCAGCCAACTTATAACTCATAATATATATTCAGAGATTTCTCTGGAAGAAATAAAGTTCAGTCTCGGCTGCTTATGTTTCGTTGTACGGTACAATATTTTGCGTCTTCTGGGAAATGCTGGTGTTATTGTGATTGGTGACGACAACGACATGAAAAACGTCTCAGGGTTTTTTAGCTAGTAAGGTGTGCTCTTCTTCTTTATTTCACAACTGCAGACCAAGATAGTGTACCTAATGTGTGTCTTGAATAAGTTTAAGTTGAATTAAAGTTTTAAGTAAAGTAAACCTCAGTTGGAAAGACAAGAAAATCGAAACAACCGTGAACACAAATAACCCACAAGACAGGTTAACATAGGTTGATGTACAGCTCTATGAGACCATGTTGTCTAACTCGTAGAGATGTCTCGTCTTTGATTATTGTAGCGAATAAATTGTTCAATACTATAAGTTATTTCGAGTCTTTCGGCATGATTGATGACTTCTCTTAAAGTTGCTCTTGAACTTAATTCTAAGTAGCAATATACACTATATAAAACCAAAAACTAGTAAGTAACATTAAGAGTTATGTTCACAACTAGCCAAAATATCTATGAAAATGGCGAGCACCTCAGGAACCAAGGCACTATTATATGTTATAGGTACGTAAGAGTTCTTGTATTCTCTATATAGGTTGGCACTAATAGACGAACAAAGCATTTTTCATGCCTCCAATAGCAGTTTTTCTTGTTCGTGGACTGAACGATGATTCATTGTTAATTAATTTAGTACTCTACAGTAAGTCAGCCTTTGATGATCTTATTTTATTAAGCTAATTCCTAAAGTTCTGTTGTGGTTTCCAGCTGTGATTCATGCTATATATATAGTTGCTACAACACCAGACTCGTCAAACGAGTATTTCATAAAAGCAAACGAAGCAAAGGCAAGCACATTGAATCAATCCAGCAGTAACCAAAACCCAGCCCAATTTCAGCAGACAAGCGAATCCAATGCTAATGACGGACCAAACTCAAACATTACTGGCTTACAGGGCAGTATTGATGAGAAAACTGCAATCTCTAATAATTACACAGCAGGTGAGAGGAATAATCCTATCAATACATTAGAATACAAAGAGGATGCTGGGAAATTCGGAAAGTATCAAGATTTTGAATCCTATAAGGATCAAATTCATGCTAACCCAGTTGTCTGAAAGAAAAATTACTGCATGGTCAGGTAGGTTTTTAATGTTTTAACAATTCAAACCTAAGACAGTGTGTGTTTCTTATCATTGTTTGTCAGTGCTTAGGTATTTGGAATCATGGCTTTCTTATACGAATGTTTGCGTTTCTTTTGTTTTTATGGATTTAACCACCAATTTCTTGTTCAGCACTTAGCGATGTATTGTACTTAATATTAAATATACGATATGAGGTTGAAACGTGCGTACTAACACAATTAGTCTGGGTTAGCTTCAGTATTTGTGTCTTTCTTGTTTTCAATAATATGCCTGTCTGGTTTAGTATATTAAATATTACAATAGCACCATACAAGGTTTTATTAAATATATCACAATGTTTGAAACAATATATCTGTCTTCATTAGAGTTTCATACCCTCTAGGTCTCTAGCTATCCCATCAACCTTATTATTACTTTCTTTTCTCAATGAGGTTCTCCATATCATGAAATCTTCTGTCAGAACAAGCTTTCTAATCTTTCTGACCTTATCATCTTTTCTATACTCTGTCAGTACTAGCTCTCTTCTGCAATTGGAATAATTCAGTTTCCATGATTTATTTTCGGCATCTTCTGCTTTATTTATGATTTCATCCTTGAGCCATTCAAGTACTTGTTTCAAACGTCTTTTAGAATTGTCAATATTGAATCTCTCATTGAAGTTATTTTCGTTCAGAAGTTTTGGAATATCCGCAGTTTTGAAGATTTCAATATTTAACAATTTAAAATCATGAGTTCTATAACCAAATATTATTGTCGGTATACCAGCGAGGTAACACTGGAAATAAGTTTTATACAATTTTGCGAAAAACTTGTAGTCATCACCATTAGATATATGAGTCTTTAACTCAATATATTCCTTTGGCAAGATATTCAAGCTATTTTCATCAGGCTCAGTTCTACAGCAATCAATTTCCGAATTAAAAACAATCTTAATATCATCAATGGTTAGCTTTGATACCGTTTTAAATGTCTCAAAGTTATTCAAAACTTTTTTATTGTCAGTGACTATTGATTCAAATTTGTAGCCCATAAACAGAGATTTTTTATTTCTCTCATTCAGAGACTGTTCAGATTCCCTATAATCGTTATCAGACATGTAAATAGACCCATCAAAAAAGCAAATGTTATAATTAATGTCGGATTTGTAGATAGATGAGCCGAGTACTGCCAAGTCTACCAACATCCCTCTACTTGTGATTATATCTGCATCTATTTTAGTTCTTGAATTTTCCAATTCACAGTTCTGTATACATGATAGTATATGCTCCATCCTTGGAGTTTTTCTGTCATAATAAAAAGCCTCAAAGTTCTTGTATCCTCTTGACAAACTACAGCATGTGGTTCTGTTTCTATCTGTTAAAGTTTTTGGTGGATTATACTCTTTCAAAGATGATAGCGATTTGATTTGAAACTCAAGATTTTTCCCAATTGAATAGTAAGATATTTCTTCCGGCTTTCTAAAAACTGGACCTAATAGCTGGTTCGAGGATTGACTCTCAATCTTGAGGCAAGACTGGTAGGCCATTGTTTCATTCAACCTCTTACTCGTTCTTGTCTGTGTCTTTGAATATCTTTTTCATATCAAATGACAGAAGTACGGGTCTTTTTGTATTTTTCACCCCGAAATACACATTTAGTACTCAAAACACTAACGAGAAACAGCAAGAAAACCATCGTGTTTTTGCTTTCTCTGTTAGTTATAAGTTCCTACAAGCCTCCTACAAGCCTCCTACAAGGCTCTTGCTTTTTTTTTTAATATTTGTGCCAGACTCCAATTGACCGTGTTTCAGAACTGCAATTAGTACCCACATTAGTACCCGTCTCTGTATATACAAGTAAATCTCATCTTGTTAACCACCAATTTCGCCCAACCAAGTTTCCAGGCAAAGCCTAATGGCACACAAGAAACGGGATCTAAGACATACCACCATCTAGAAGTATCAGGTTGTGTGGGTCGTAACCAACCGGTCTGGTCTTTGCCAGCCACTTTTCAAACCAAATTGAACCGGATCAGGGTAAAAGGTATCCCGGATGTAGCACGATGAGATGAGATGAGGCCATGTACAGATTCTTAGATTCTTTAGGAATAAGCAAGCCATTCTAGCTATTTTACACTACCCTCAACCTCTGAAATGCCAGCCCTTTTGACAACGGTTATAAATAAAGGGATTCCATGCTAATAAGTTGAACTGGCTACTTTTTTTTTTTTTTCTCCAAATCATTCTTTAAAAAACATATCGAAACTTAAGACTATCCAACTATTTGTCGCTCTTTTAACAAATTCTAGTCAAAACTAATAACCAAGTCTATACACACTCATTTTGAAACTAAAAACCTGTTTCTAGAACCAAGGCGTAAATAAAAGAAATGAGATTAGTAAATACCAATATATTTAGAAGTTTGGTGCTTCTAGCAAAATGTCTGACAACGGCAAGAGCTGCTTTCGATGCAGATTCAAACGAGAACGTTGTCGTTTATTGGGGCCAGGCCTCAGCAGGGTCTCAAGAAAACTTAGCTTATTACTGTGAATCAGATGCCGTTGATATTGTTGTTTTATCATTCATGAATGAGTTTCCCGGCACGAACGATATTCCATCACTAAATTTTGCATCTGCTTGTTCAGACACTTTTTCGGATGGTTTGCTATCGTGCACTCAGATCGCTGCTGACATTGAAACATGTCAATCGTTAGGGAAGAAAGTTTTACTCTCCTTAGGTGGTTCAGTGGGAAGCTATAGCTTTTCCAGTGACACTGCTGCAGAAACTTTTGCAGGAACTCTATGGGATATGTTTGGGGAGGGAACAACTGATGAGCGTCCATTTGGTACTTCCGTCGTTGATGGTTTTGATTTTGATATTGAAAACAATGAGCCAACTGGTTATGCCGCTTTAGCAACCAAATTAAGGGAATATTTTGAAACTGGTACGAAGTCTTACTATTTGTCAGCTGCTCCTCAATGTGTTTATCCTGATGCCTCAGTTGGTGATTTATTAGAGAACGCAAATATTGATTTTGCTTTTGTTCAGTTCTATAACAACTATTGTAATGTTGAATCAACTTTTAACTGGGACACTTGGGTGAATTATGCAGCTAATGTTTCTCCAAACTCAAACATCAAACTATACTTGGGTTTGCCAGCATCAACCACTGCTTCTTCTTCTGGATATATTGATATTTCAACTCTTGAATCAACTATTTCTGATATTAGTTCAGATTCTGCTTTTGGCGGTGTTATGTTATGGGACGCTTCTCAAGGTTTCACTAACACCTTAAGTGATGGTAGAACTTATGTTGCTGCTGTGAAGGATGCTCTGAATTTGTATGCTTCAGAATCAGTCTCGTCAACCACATCTACATCATTAGTCAAATCCACCTCTACACCAACTTCTGCTAAATCCACATCCTCATCAACTTCAATCAAAACCACATCTACTTCAGCTTCAACTGAAACTACATCTACCTCATCAGTCAAATCCACATCTACACCAACATCAATCGAGACCACGTCTACTTCATCGATTGACATCAAACCTGTCGTTCCAGTAACCCAAACCACATCATCAATTAGAACCACATCCACATCAGCTTCAACTGAAACTACATCTACATCATCAGTCAAATCCACATCTACACCAACATCAATCGAGACCACGTCTACTTCATCGATTGACATCAAACCTGTCGTTCCAGTAACCCAAACCACATCATCAATTAGAACCACATCCACATCAGCTTCAACTGAAACTACATCTACATCATCAGTCAAATCCACATCTACACCAACATCAATCGAGACCACGTCTACTTCATCAATCGAAACAAAAACTGTCGTTCCAGTAACTCAAACCACATCATCAGTCTCTTTTGTAGAAGTGACAACAAACACATTTTCGTATACTGGTCCAACTGGCTTCTCCACTGTTATTACAACATCTATCAATCCAACGACACCCGTATCTTTATCAGTGATTACTCCATCTCCGTCATCGTCTTCCTCATATGTCGACTGCTCATCATTATCAGGTCTTGAAGAAGCACAATGTATGAACAAAAATTTTAAGAACGGTTTATATTTGGGCTCATCGACAACTTGTACTAATGGTGAAATCGCATGCTCAGCAGATGGAAAATTTGCCATGTGTAATTGGGGTGAATGGGTTGCGTTTACTTGTGCAGAAAGTACTACCTGTTACGCTTATAACCTAGACGCATCGGTTTTTGTTGGATGTAATTATGAATCAGAGAAATCAGTATTTCAAAAGAGAGATTTTGACCATATTCATCATGCTCATAATAAAAAGTAGATAAACTATTTGCTTTTGCATAACTTATCTATTGTGATACATTATTCTCTTTAAAATACTTGTTTCGTTTGGTTTGGTAATTTTGTATTGTTTTTTTGTAATTTTAGTTTATATATATATTGATTGAACAGCTCTTTAATAGAAAACGTTAATAAGAAAATTAATTTTAAGAAAAAAAGACATCCAAATCGTAAGCTATATATATCACATAGAATAAATTAAATAACAGTAAGACGGAAAACACTTATTACGGGATAATCGACAAGTTGGTAACAAAATAATAATAATCTTAATCAATTGTTGAAAGTTAGAAAAAATGAGTAAACCCTTGATCTAATCTCAATAGTTTCGTCTTCTTCTTCGAACATTGGTTTCCAGTTAACCAAGTCTATTTTATCACTTTTGAATCCATATTGTTTCGCAGTTTCAAAAAATCCCAAGTCTATGTCTAGTAGTTTTGGTCTATGAGGCGAAAACACAACCAGACATTTACCATCTATAGCAAGTACATCTCTACAAGTCCTCAATAGTTTGTGATGTTCGGTATGGTTAAAGACTAGATCCGATAATATAATTAGATCAAACTTTCTTGTTTCAATATGCTGTAATAATGGCGAGTATTCATTACCCCAAATGTATCCTTCAACAGCGACATTACCCTGTGGAATATCGGTGCAATGGTCAATATTATATTGAATGTTTTCAATCAACTTTGCATCAGGATAATCAGTACAGACAACTTTTTTAGCATTATTCAGACCACATAGGACTGATGGAAGAGCAGAAGCAGCACCCAGCTCTAAAATGTTTTTATTTTCAACCAACTCTTTTGAATGTTCATCTAAATAATCCGCTGTATATATACCTGCGTTCCATAGTAGATGTCCCCATAGTGGTGATGAGCCAATAAGTCTTAGATCGATTTCTTTAGGCAACTTTGAAACTTTTCTTGTATAGGTCACAAAGTGAGGTTCTGGTGATGGTTTGTAAAAGTCTGCTGGCTCTTCGAAAAGGTTGCCTTCTAATAAAATCTCATCATCCGACATTCTTATAGTTTAGTTGATACTCTTCAGGCTTAATTATCATAAATAAAATAGTTTGCTTTTTTTCACTTTCCATATTTCGTTTGGTTATGAACATTATGACGGTTATGACGAGAACAATGGTTATCGTTGGTTCTCGAGAAAAAGATGATTTACAGGTTATCGCAAACTTGGTTGAATGTTAAAGGGAGAGGTGTTGTCAAAAGGAGGCAAAGGGTGAATAAAAAAAACCATTATTTCTACAATCAAATATTTAGAAAAACTTATAATAAACATTAAAAAAACCATTAACCAATATAAAAATAAATATGGCAATACAATGTGATTCAATAGAGGTATTACATATAATATCAATATATATTAAATTAAATTATAACATTGAAATTTGATGATTTGAGAATGCTTAAGCAGATGAAGGACCTGGGTTCATTTTTCTTTTACCGTTGGTTAAAGTAACATTAACGAATCTTCTGGTGTATAAGATACGTTTGTAAGCACGACCTTTTGGTTTTTTTGGTTTTTCTTGTTTGTCAACTTTTGGAGTTTGTGATTTAACTTTACCTGCACGAGCGAGGGAACCGTGAACTTTACCCTGGGTATTGTTAGTATGAAATGATCCATCTGGAGTTCAGACAGACGAGTGCAGAAATTAAAACAGTTTAGAGCAGTTCACTAGAGAAAACACTGAGGTTGATTCATAATTTGTAGTTCTAAAGTCCAAGCAAGTAAAGACCGTGATCTTCTCTGAGTAAGTAATGGTTTCGTTGTAAGCATGTCTGCAGCAACAATATCGCCATAACTTATACAAGCACCTTACTGGATTTTTACATGTTTTTACCACTTATAGATTGGATGGATATCTTGCTGTTTCGTGTGTAATATATATCTCGAGTTACTCGTTCTTTAATCTGATGTTTGAACCGTATGTGGACACAATGCTTATTCTGCTATGAATCTGACATGCTTTAATTTCTCCTTATCTGATTACTTCGATTCTAACATACCATTTTCAAAGATTTCTAAAGTATACTTGATTTGTAGTTGATAATTAAATGTTTAGGATTTTAATTTTTTAATCCCAACGAAAAACTACAGGATAAACCTGACTGTCATAAATTAATGGGTCTTTCGCGATTTGCGTGGAAAATAATTTACAGAAATCGGTTGTACCGATTAGGAAATTATTTAAAAACAGTCACAGATTTAAAAAATTATATGCCCTGTATATTTACACGTGACGTATAACCCTATATATATAGGTAGTGTAAAAGAGACCATATGCTAGTGTTTGCTAGTATTCATTGCTGTTCACTGTTTTGTCTTTTGGTGGATACTGTCATTAAAGAGCTAGGAGTAGAAGATCCAGCTCTTGTAGTAAATTATCATTGATGGTAGAATTGCAGTAAGTATAGAAACACTAAAATTTTTGTAGATTGTACAGTTCGAATGGTAAGTTTAATCAAGTCAGATTTCTATGGTAAGGACAAATATGTTGACTACTGGCAGAAGGAAATTCTCCGAAGTGACGTATTTCACTAGCTGGTGCGCTGCTGTTATATTTAATACTGCGACTGCGACTGCGACTGCGAAATAAGAGTAATATACATTTCTATGAGTTCACGATGATGACAGTAACAAGCGTCACTAAGCTTAACCACACATTTTGTTAGTAAACAGGCATGAATATTGGCTTGAGATGATTCAAACTTACTGCAAGAACAAGAAAAATTAGTACTGATACCGACAGCCTACTAGCTGGATATTTACCATGTTGCAACATACTCTGAACAGTGAAGTAGCGCGTCATCCCCATTATAACTGCAAGAATGGCAACGATGACAAACGAAGCTAGTCTGTTGTTAGGAAGATCGACAGATGGACTCAAATCAAACCACACTCACCACCTAATGGTTTTCCTATATGTCTAATGAAATTAGTACCGCCTCCTGAAGTCTCTGATATTTTCAGATTGAACAGTTGCGAGATACCAACTCCAACTGTTGCCAGACCCATTGATGTTCTTATCCATGACAAAAAAGTCCTTTCGTTTGCCATCTTTTGAAGCTTCTGTTAGTTTCTAACTAAAACTGGAGATAATCAATCACTTACATGGTCTCTAGCCACAGAACCTTTGTTTTCTAGTATGTCAGAGCCAAAACTAGTTATCTTGGATATTCTGCTACATTCTTTCTGTCCTCGCACATCAGCTACATCTAGCACAGCCGGCTCCTGTTTTAAGACACCATGATCTGAAGTACTTGCTTCGTCATGAGCAGAGACACCCTGTATTGGATCTATTTGATCGAAAAAAGTCTTTGGGTTTCCTTCGTTCTTATTCACCAAGCCTCCAAAGCTAGAAATGTTTGGCCGAAATCGAATAGCTTTACTGTCTCTTATTTTGTTATGTGGTTTACTATAAGACTTGGACATGTTTGCTTTGTCTCCTGGCAATGTTATCTCGTCCATGGTTTCTTTGTGGCTGTGACTTTCCGACACGGCTATTTTCAACCAATATATACTGACTGATCAACAGAACTATGACTTATTTCTCTGTTATTCACAGATGATATTTATCTACAAAATCAATAGAAACAAAGGTATTTATGGTATTTGGTAGCAATTTTTGACCAGACAGCTTAATCTTTCATCTGATTACCCGGTATCTTCACATCTATGCTATACTACAGTTCGATCTGACTTGTATTGGCCTAGCTTTCTTCTGGGAATGTTATCCTTGGAGTATTCTCACTAGTGACGTCTTGCTGCTGCGCTGGTACTGTGTATACTCTTTTCCCTCTACAAACCGGGTCCTGTGGTGGATATCTTTTTCATTTTGTTGCTTTCTAGATACCATTTAACACTAACCACCACATCTTCTACCAACACCGTTGTAGGCTCGGGAGGTTCGATTCTGATGTCGCAATCAATGCTTGTTTCTGTTGTAATTCCCAGTGATAGTGACAGTTGGATACGACCTAGTAACACCAACCGTCCCGGTAATTGTACCCAAACCAATCGACCCCGAAGCTGGAACTTCAATAGTTGAGTAGAACGTGGAGAAAACTTGACTGAATAATGTTTGTACAGTTTGCGCATTGCCATTTGCATCAGTGATAGTTACCCAAACCATTGTGGGCTCCGGCAGCACTTCTTCAGCCAAAGTCACTTTGAGAAGAACCGCAAATATCAAAACTGCAATACCCTCTCTCAGACACTCTTCAAACCTCATAGCTACAATAATGCTTATATTACAATGTACCTACAAAACCGTAGCAGAGAAGAAGAAGATCGAATCATATTTAAGTCACAATTGAGTCCTCTGAGAAAAGAAACCAGTTCAATAGTCAGTTTCTTGATGATGGTTCTAGCGTTCAGGATCCAAGAAAGACACACTCTGATCGACAACGGGTTTCTTTGTTAGGTGTTCAGGAAACAATAGTAACTGTGTCATAGCTCTAAACAAAGAAGCTCTCTCTCTCTCTCTACCTTTTAAGAGGAGGAAAATAATCAAATCTTCTGTGGTGAAGAAGAGATCATGTCAAGGCCAGAGATGTATGGATTAATTATATAATCCAGTATGTTAATTTTACAAAAATGATCTGTTGAAGCTTCAACATCAGCAAACTACCAGTCAGTATAAGACAAGAATCATGTCGGTTTCACCAGTGAAGAATATTCTTGTGTTTGGGGGCAATGGGTTTCTTGGTATGTTTGATATAGCAATTTGTTGTTCATGGTTGTTGAAACTAATAGCATCGGAGGTAAACGTATCTGTCAAGCTGGTGTTGAAGCAGGATTTGATGTAACTTCACTATCGTTGGTATACTTATTGATAAACACAGTTTGAAAGTACTAATTGACAAAACATTGCAGACGTTCAGGGAAAGCACCAGAAGAATCGTCCCATCAGGATTCTCGTTGGATCAAACAAGTTGAATGGAAAAGTGCTAACATCTTCAAGCCGGAATCTTATAAACATGAACTGAAAAATATTGGCACTGTGGTTCACACCATGGGTATATTGTTGGAGAACGAAAACTACAAGAAAACAATACGACACAAAGACAACTCGGATGATCGTGGCAATCGTGTTTTGACTGAGCTCTCCAATTTCTTCAAACGTCCAAATCCTTTGGAGAAGTCGGTCTTCAACTCATACGAATCAATGAATAAAAATTCAGCTCTGACATTAGCTGAAACTTACCTTAATGAAGCGCGTGTTTTGAACCCTTCTTTTGTATATATTTCTGCTGATAGATCGTTTCCAGGAATTCCTAAAGGGTATATTAATTCAAAGAGGGAATGCGAATATGAGTTGTCGAAGTTCAAAGAGCTGAGGTCGATAGTAATAAGACCAGGATTTATGTACGATGAGCAGTTACACGATGATACTTTTAGAGACTCAGTCAGGGAGTTTGTGGAGTTGATGAATTGTGGTAATAAACTGTTGCTTAACAAAAAAATTGGATTTGTTAATGATTTGATTAGACCAACAATCTCAACACAAAGGGTAGCCAAGAAGGTTATTGAGAAAGTTAGTGACGAGCAGTTTAGGGGCGTTGTTTATTTGGAGGACATGATTAATCCGTAATTGTGTATACAAATACTATGCGTGCAATAAGTACAGAATATAATAGTGAACTACTAAAGAGATTATATATTACAAGTTGTAAAAAAGTATGCTGTATACTAGATGAATTTATTTCTTTGATTTGAAAGTTTTCAGTGGATCTGATTTACCACTTCTTTTATTCTTGAAGTTTCTCTTTTTACCAACTTTATGTTTGTTAAATGGAACAAACCCAATATTTTTCTTATCATTTCTTGCACCAACTGGTAATAAATAGTCTGGAACTCTTTTCAGATGTGTTTGAACTCTTGAAGGGTGTAACTCTTTATCGTGTCTTAAAATTTGTAAATCCTGTGGATTTTCTTCAAAATGTCTCTTCAATTTTTCACTGGTTAACAATTCTTGTTTTAATTCTTTGATTCTTGCTTCCCTGATAGCAACCTGCGTAACTGATCTAAATGCATCTTCCATTCTGTATCTGAAGCCTTCAACTTGTTTCATATCAAATTGATATGGTTTCAGTTCATAACCCAATTTTGCCTGCTGTCTTAATATACGACGTAAAATCTTTTCGTCCTTTCTTGCTGAAATTAAAGAAGATGCTTTATGCTTACCAAATTCTTTTTCTAAAACAACAAATGATAGAGACATACCTGATTTACCTGCCCGTGCAGTACGGCCAATTCTATGAACATAAGACTTTGAAGTTGTTGGTAAATCAAAATTCAGAACGCAGGCAACGTTTTTAAAATCAACACCTCTTGACACACCGTACTCTTTATCTTTCTTGACTTTATCGTTTTTCTTTATTTTTGTTGTTGCTGTTAATGCTGTTGTAGCAACTTGTTGTTCAGGTTCATTAGTTTTATCGTCAACTTCATCTTCATCATCGTCTTTTTCTCTAACATAATCAGTCTCATCGGTAGCAATTAAAAGACTATAGACATTTTTATTAAATTCATCAACAATATGCAATCTTGAGTTTATAGGTAATTCACTATTTAGGATACAAGATCTGATTCCAAATTGCTCTAAAAATAATTTCAGTCTATAACCTCTATCAATATTGTTTACAAATATAATTGTTTTACCTTTGATTAAATTTAATTTGAAAATAACGTAGCACAAAAGAAACTTGTCAAATTCATTTGTCTTAACATAATACTGTAGTAAGTTTTTTGAATTGTTTAACTCGTCATCGTTTAGTTTTAATATTGCTGGTGAACGACAAAATTTTACTTTTAAATTTTGAATCTCTTCATTTAGTGTTGCAGACATTAAAAAGGTTTGTAAATTTTTTTTTAATGGCAGGTACTCTGACAATTTATTTAAATCGTCATTGTAACCATACGATAGAATCAAATCAACTTCATCGATCACTAAGTATTTCAAACTTTTTAAATTCAAGAAATTTTCATTTCCATTATTATTGCCGCTAGCATTATATTTCTCAATGATTGATAAAATTTTGTTTGGAGTTGAAATCAAAATCTCAGGGTTCTCCAGCAGCAAAGAGGTTTGGACCTGATCGCTCATTTGGTTAGATAAATTCAACAGTTTAATTGATTTTCCACAATACATTATTAACTTTTCTAAAAAAGCGGTAATCTGACTAGATAACTCTCTGGTTGGAACCAAAATTATTGAATAAATGTGGTGCTGATCATTATCGTTGTTTATTGCTTTTTCTTCCAATATGCTCTGAACGACTGGGATGGAATAAGCGACGGTTTTACCTGAACCTGTGGTAGCTTTTGCTATAATATCTCTCTTTTCCTGTAACGCTAATGGAATAGATTTTGATTGAACTAGTGTTGGATTCTTATAACCTAGTTGCTTGATGGCTTGCAAGAGTCTTGGATCCAGATTAAACGATTCAAAAGTAGTAGATTCATCAAGAAAAGCTTCCGAAGCAGCGGTTACACTCATTTTTCTTTTATCGTTTATGTTTATACAAATAGGTTTAAAATTTTTTTTAGAAATTTTTTTTTTCTGATATAGATGGTTATATGGCCCTGGTAATTTCTCCTTTTGAAAAACCGTACCATATGGCAGATTATATCCAATACACTTCAACTATTAAACGATTCTTTTCAACTTTACAAAAAGAATTGGTGTAGTTAGTCTGATATTTCCAAATAGTAATTTGTACTATTATGGTATTAGCCTTGAATCCGAAATAAATCTCATAAATATATCAATTTTGACCTTTCAGCCGCACGATGAGTTTCTTAATCGGGTAATTTAGAATTTGAAAAACATGGGTTTTTGTGTCCGTTTCACGATACAAGTATTTCAAAGGCTTTCTATTCATTGCAACTAAGTCATCAGCATATACGAATATGTTTCACTGCTCCAAGAAGTGAAGAAAGTGGATATTTTAGCAATCCAGCACCGGTTTCCTTGAATTAGGGTAACTATTATAGGGGCACATCTAAGGAAAAACAACAATTTTTCAAGTGAAACACTGTTCGAATGATCAACAATAGTTCATTAAGCATCCCTCTAATGACCGATAGACCAGACAATATACCCTCGCATTTGGCTAAAAAGAAGCAGCTGACTGGTATTGGCTCTCAGACTTCATCACCACCCGTATCTTCAGATAATGACGTATCAAATCCAACGTATACCGAGGACTCGATATTACTATCATCGTCATCTTCACAACAACAGCAACGTCCAAGCATTGTGCCTCGACGTCCCAGTTTTTTCGAACTTGGGGTTGTTGCTGGTGGTGGTAGGAGACAGTCGCTATCCTATCAAATGAGCGAGAGGCATTTGAATAATGTGAATAAAATAAACAGGTTTACCGAATCCATAAATGAACTAAGGCCGTTGAAGTTGATTGGAAATATCAAGAAAAAAAACATCGACTGGGATCAATATGTAATGGCAAGTGATGATCTGAAACAAATCAAATCAAAAAAATTGAGAATATTTTATACCAATCAAAATGATCTCATTGAGAAGTATAAAGAAATCGATAAACTGCTAGAAGCTGGTATTCAAGTCTCGATGATTAGGAATTATAACTCACGAAGTGACTCACATGATCAAGATGTTAACACGTACAACGATGACGAAGAGATGATGAATCAACAAAGACCATTGAACAACAGAAGAAGAAGTGTTCCTGGAAACATAGACCGAGAAACTGACCATTTGTTAGGTTACGATAGAGACACCGAAATGTCAACCGTGACTTTTGCGATTACTGTTAATTTTCTTACAAATTTCATACTGTTATTGGGGAAACTCATAGTGGCCACTTTGACATCATCGATATCTATAATTGCATCGGTAGTTGATTCTTGCTTGGATTTATTATCAACATTTATTATTTTTTTTTCAAACAGATTAGCAAATTCATCAAGGAATAGCAAAATGTACCCTGTTGGAAGAACAAGATTAGAACCAATTGGAATATTGGTGTTTTCCATTATAATTATAGTTTCATTCCTACAAGTTGCTATTGAATCAGTCAATCAGTTACTAGACACATCAGGTAATAAGAGTATAGTTAAAATCGATAACATTTCATTATCTATAATGGTACTCACAATAGTTTCAAAAATTTTATGCTGGATATGGTGTAAGCAAATCAGGTCATCTTCAATCCAAGCACTAGCACAAGATGCGATGACAGATATTGTATTTAACATTTTTTCCATAATAATGCCTCTTCTCGGTAACTTTTTTCAACTGTACTGGTTTGATCCTCTAGGTGCCTTGTTATTAGCTATTTATATTATGGTTACTTGGGGCGACACAGCACTTGAACACATTAAGCACCTAACGGGAGCAATTGCAACCGAGCAAGACCAGAAAATAATTCTTTATTTGTCGGTAAATTTTGCTGAATCAATCAAAAATGTCAAGAATCTAAACGTGTATCATGTCGGCGATTCACTCAACGTTGAAATTGATCTAATTTTGGACAAGAATTTAAGTTTGAAAGATTCTCATGATATCGCAGAAGCTTTACAATATACTTTGGAGTGTTTACCGAATGTTAATATTGAGAGAGCTTTTGTTCATATTGATTATAGCGTTGATAACTTTAGAGGCCATCTCGAAGGTTAAATGAGCTCTTCACAATCAGGATTTGTATTTTACGATAACTCTTATATATATATATGATCCAACATTCGAATATATTCTCAAAACGATATTAATTTATTTGGCCTTGTAAGCCCGCAGAAATGTACTAGACAGACACCGAGGTATCGAGCACTGCTTCTATTAAGACTCAATCATCTTACATGGATATATTTGTTATCCGGTTCCGTAGATCAATCTGTCTAAACGAAAGGCATTGCATGAATTTAGTATGCGACGCTTTGCATCGTTTTCTTGTCATGCAATTTCAAATGCAGTGGAAAGCAAAGCCTGTTAAGATAACAAGGGGAAAAGAATAAATATTATATGAGTCGTATGTACATGTGTTTGTGAGTATTTGTGTAGAGTGTGCAATTATGTGATTATTTGTGTATGTACATGTATATATGTGTATATATGTGAGCATGCTTTTAGGGATGTGTATATACTTGTGTCGCCCCTCGTTCAGGTATCATATACCAACTACATGAACCTAATTCTGGCAATAACTATGATGATTATAATAATATTGAATAAAGAGCAAAATGTATTAAAAATATCCCAAAAAACTGTATTGTAACACAAAAACAGTCACCGCACACATACAAGCAAACTATATAAGAAACCACGAGAAAACAGACAAACAAACAAACAAAAACACACACACACACATACAGGCACAAACAGATAAATAAAAAAAAAAACATTAGACGGAAAATTTATAGCAATGAATAATGATAAAATAGCAAACATTAATATCTATGATTTCATCAATTATATAACACGATTGTAATTATTATGAACAGAACAACAAAAAACACAAGCAGCAAAAGAGTAATGCATATCATGATAGTAGTAATAGCAGTAACGATAATGATAATGATTTTAATGATAATATAATAGCAATGACCTTATTGTAATGATTAAAATGACTACGTTGTTAAATGATAATTTTTTTGTCCTTTGATGTTGGAACATCACAAACGAATGTCGATTGTTCTTGGTAAACCAAATAATATCAACATTTAACTCATAGTGATTGAGGGAATAATAGCAAGTTCTTTTTCAAAAAAAATATGAACAAACTTCTCAATTTTAATAGTTTTAAGAAACAAAAATCCCAAATTGCATATGAAAAAACGTAAACGACTTGATGAATAACTTAGATCAGCTGAAGAAAGATGACCTTTTACTCATAAAATCATGATATTGATTGATGTTCGATTGAACATTATCGCCTTTAGAGATCCCATTTGATATAGTCGTATCATCTTTGTTTGGCTCAGTCTTATAGAAACAGTAAGAGTTGAGCAAATCGTTATATTTAGAGTCATGAATACCGTAATCATTGAGACCATTTGAGCTTTTCTTTGTAGAGTTCAGATTGATGGTTGAATCTGAATTTGAAGATAACGACAGGGATCCTAAATTTATAGTTGAATTTGAGTTCAGTGATGATAAAGATGTAGTTGAAGATGAGCTTGAAATATTGCCAGTTTTTGACTTTGTTGGGGACGATGGAGCAGATGAAAACGATGGAGATGGAGATTTGAAATAAGAACCAAAAGATGAACCGAACGAAGATTCAAAAGATTGAAATGATAACTTAGAGTTAAAGTTATTTCCCGATGATGGCGAATTAACAGGGGTATTTGCATTGTAATAATTATAGTTGAAGTAATCTGTTGATTCTGAGAAAATTCTTCCTTGGTTATTGTAATAATCACTTGATTTCTTCGAATCATTCAGTGACATATTTTTGAAATTATTTGATAAATTGTCATTTTTTTTAGAAGTTGGTTTCACAACAGATAAACTAATTTGATAGTTTTTTGAATCGTTGTTATCGTATAGTGCTAATCCATTAACATTATATTTTAAGCACAGATTTAAACATAAGTTTTTTATGTTCTTGTTGTAGATATTGTTGTACAAAAAAATCGAGTTAAGATTGATTTGAAATCTGAATCTATCAATGGAACAATCAATAGTGGAATCATAAGAAGCATAGCAGTGATTGATTGATTTCCAGTTATCTATCGAAAATGTGATCTCAACATTTTTTTCAAAAGCGAGATTTCGAAGATAGATGAATCCTATTAGTCTGTCCTCTTTCAAAAAAATCGAATTGAGTTTGATTGGCCCTTTCAGGTTGGATGGACTTATCGAATATACATTTGAACTGTTAAGTGTCCATTTTGATAACGAATCGTCTGTTAAATCCTCGTCGGAATCATCTGAGTAATTAAGTGAGAAGAACGCGTTGCTATTGCCAGCACCTGTTGTCACAAAGGGCGATGAGGGCGATTGTATTGGACTTGTTGAAGTCGGTGAATTCTCCAAACTGATAGAAATTGGTTTCTCAAATTCGTCAAATGTTTTGATTTTCTCTAGGTTGATCGCAAATCTAACGTTTTTTGATCCTGTATTTGGCAGTGATTTCGATCTTTTCAAAATTGGTGATATAGAAGTTTGGTTTCGGCTCTGATCGCGTTCTTCCGCCTTGTTAGTGAGTGTAGCCAACGACGAATTCGCAGAATGCTCATGAACAATGTCATCATCGTCGTCATCGGAGTAAAAGTCTTTCAAAGATATCGCGCTTTGTTTTGGAGCCAGTTTGTTGCCCAGCTCGCCTAGCGAAGAATAAGAAGAATTTGTTGAGAGTTCTGGCGTTGAAAAGTTGGAATCATCGTTCGAGCTGTATGTAAAATGTGGCTGCTTTTGCTGCTGCTGTTGCTGTTCTTGTTGTTGATGTTGTTGCTGCTGCGGCTGCTGTCTCGGAACTGTAGCCAAGGGCCCGTTCTCTAAGTTCAGCAAGAATAAAGAAGATTTAGTTAGTAACTTGTCATTTGTCTCATAAAATGGATTAATCATCTTATTTTTTCCTTCTTTTTTTTAGTAGATTTGAATGAAATAACTTATAAAGTTGTTTCTTCTCCTACTAGTTCTTCTTCTCCTTATTCTTCCTCTTTATTGCTACCTAAATTATCAAATGGGCGGTAAACTTTATAGATATTAAAAACGACAACAACAATAGTTCGTTTAACCTGAGAAAGAAAAATCAAACTTCAAAAATGATACAATCTTATTTTTTCTCTCTGACCTTATTACTAAACTTTTTAGCAAGTCTGAGCTATTACCCTGCGACTCTAGCTTATGCATTCCCATGGGGAAAACGCGTGGTTTTCAAGTTTAACTCCTGCTTTGCAGGAAAGGGGAAAAATATTTTGGAGATATGTTGGGTGGGAGGCGACGCGACGCGAAAAAAATAGCGACACTCGTCTACGTTACATCGAAAGGAAAAGAAAAAAGTTTATTAGCCTAGCCTATCAATATACTAACAAGAGCAACCGGCCCAGCAACCCAGCGGCAGAGCTACCGAGATTATTTGCTTGTGGACTCCTTCAGCGACACGATTCTATTCAAGACGATGTTATCGTCTTGACTGTCCTTGTCAAGGGTGAAGTAACCCACTCTCAAGGCTTGAAATCTAGCAACTTCATTTCTGCCCTTTTGCTCTTTGATGTTGAATTCGGTATTAGGGTTGTCTATGTTGAACGGCGACTTCTCTATGACCTGTCTGAAGTTGTCTTCAACGATGGAGTTCTTGTAGATCTGCTCACTGGCTGGGTTGATATCGCTCAACCACTCCGGATTAGACGATGGGTTCTCGGAGTTAAATAGCTGATTGTAGATCCTCACTTCAGAGATCTTGAGCGAAGCGATCTCGGGTAACCATTGGATAAACGTTTTTGGTTTCTTGACAGCAACGTTATCGTAATTAACGTGAACTCTTATAATTTCGCCGTGTGCATTTTTCTCTAGAGATTTAAAACTGATGTTGAAAGGAACTCTTATTAGACCAACCGGTTGGTTTGGCGTCAGTCTGAAAAACTCTTGGTCGTCGACTTCACTGAAATCCGATCTTTCAATATAAATTTTCTTAGCAAATGGCACAGTTCTGTCACCAAACTCATTAGTGGATCCCGGTTTATACGGAATGGTAATCAGTTCCTTGTAGTCGTCGTCCACATTGTCAATCACTATTTCAATTGGATCTAAAATCATCATCAGTCTTGGGGTTGTGTCTTCGAGGTACTTTCTAATGGAACTCTCAAATCTAACAACTTGAATATTGGTAGTGGATGTCGTGACACCGAGCGTGTTAATGAATGACAAAATAGCACCTGGTGGAACACCACGTCTTCTAATTGCTTCCAGTGTAAATAATCTTGGATCGTCCCAGCCACGGACAATTTTCGAATTCACCAATTTTGCAATTCTTCTTTTTGATAGAACAGTTCCGGTGATATTTAAACGACCGTACTCACGTTGGGCAGGTCTATAAACGTGTAAAACATCGCATAACCATTCATAACTTTCTCTCGAAAGATAGAACTCCGTGGTACATAACGAGTGAGAAATGTTCTCAAAAGAATCAACCAAACAGTGCGTGAAATCATAAGTTGGATATATTTTCCATTTGTCACCGGTTCTTGGATGTGCTGTGTTCAAAACTCTATAGGCGATTAAATCCCACATCTGGGGATTTGGAGAGGTTAAATCCTGTTTCATTCTTAAAATCGCCTCACCTGGTTGGTAAAAACCATCTTTCATTTTTTTGAACTCAACTAAACTTGACTCTACTGAACGCTCTCTATGTACACATGCAACTCTTTCACCACCCGGTGTACCGTCTTCTTTGATACCCCTGGATTTCTTAATATCTTCACTTTTACAGTGACACACATACCCTTTACCATTCTTAATCAACAATTCTGCTAACGAGTATAGTTCATCAAAGTAATCTGATGAATATGTAATTTTCCATGGTTCAAAGCCTAACCAGTTAACCATGCTTTTTATGCTATGGAAATACTCATCTTCTTCAGCTTCCGGATTTGTGTCATCGTAACGCAGATAGCAGACCCCATTGTTGTATTTTGCATAACCAAAATTAACCATGATAGCCTTGGAATGCCCAATATGCAAATAACCATTTGGTTCGGGTGGGAAACGAGTTTGAACACGTCCTCCGGTAGCCTTTAAATGTTCTTTCATCAATTCTGGATACATTTGGGGATTTTCTCCCACTTTATGTAAATCTCCTAACCATCCTTCTGAAAACATCGATCTCTTTGGCTTATCGTCTTGGGTTGATATTGTTGTCGTAGCTGTACCAGCCTTCTTTTTCTTTTCTTTTTTGATAATGTCACGCTCATCTTTTGGTCCTAAAAGATTCAAGATTTGGGAATCAATAGCAGGTTTAAATAAATTTGGTTGGGCCCATTTTAAATCATCCAGCAACTTGATTCTTGCAAATAAACCAGGAACCACAGAATATCTTTTGGACTGTATTTCTTCCTTGTTCTCTTCAATATATCTAGCAACAGCTTTTGCAACGTCTTCTTCGGTCACTTCAATACCAACACCGCAATAGGTGTTAAGATCATCAATGTTTGACGACTCACCATTCTGCTTCACATACTTATATGCAGCTTCAACCTGTAATGCTGTTTTCAAATCATTATTCAGTATAGAATCAATAATCAGTTTTCTATTAGGAACTGTTTCGCCTTTACAAAATGTAGCCAACAAATGCAGCAACGATTTCTCAGTTTTGTCTAACGGTTTATCAATTGATGATTCATCAATTATTGAGTGTAACGACGAAGAAACTTTTTTATTCTTCAAGATTTCCTTGATTTTTGGTCCTTCTAAACCAATTCTAGAAAAAATGATTGTAAGGTCTTCTTCTGATGTCATTCTTTAGGATTCTTATCTTGTTTAAATGCATTTGAATCGAGTCTGAGATAAAAATTTTACATTAATTTGCACTGAGACATTCAAGGTCGTATTTATCAGACCATAGTCTCCGGGTTACCCTCGAATATCTTTATCACATATAAATAGAGGTCAGCGGTTAATTTGTTTATTTTCATGTTTCTTATGTTTATCTTATGTTTAAAAGAATCAGTTATGGACAATATATGTTCTTTTGAGACCATAAATGATGTCTTAACAAATATTCAGCTGTTGGTAGACGAATCAGAGAATTACAGACATTTTGATACGAAATTCAATGAATGGTATGTGGTTCTACACTGAAATCAATGTTTGTTTTGGAACTAACAGACAAACAAGCTATTCAGATCAAGATATGGAGAAGTTTCTGTGGTTTGTTGAAAATGGTGATTGTGATAACAGTACAGATTGTTTATTCAAAGAGTGTGTCAATTCAGTAAAGATCAAGAATTTCGCTATAGTTAATAACAGGCTCTATGTCTTTTTATTGAAGTTTGGTGTCAAATTCATTAGAAATGACAGTTTTTGGTTTATCCTTTTTGTTTGTTTATACCACTGTAATCGTTTAATTTGAAGCGCACTCATACTCTTCAGAAACAAGTGAATCAATATTAACAATAGACGCAGAAGTGCGTGCAGGATTTATCTGTTGACTCATCTTTTATTGATTATTTGTTTGATTTGAGTTTTGCAAACAATCGAACAAGTTGGAAAGCGTCATGCTTATTATGTATTTTACTGAAATCGAATACGGACAACATCCAAAAAATAATCAACTCTCTAAAATTGAAATACCATAAAGAGATCAATGGTTTGATCTTGAAAATGAGCGATTTTGCGAATTTAAATTATCTAATCGAACTGTTGTCAAGAGTAAATCAACTAGAGGACCCCTCAGTTTTAGAATTATGGAATGACTGCCCCAACTCAGTTTTGACTAATATTCCGAAACACTGCGTTGCAGGTGATGCAAATTGTATTCGATTTTTCAAGTCTCTCGCTAGGCATAAACACCTAAAATTCAATCCAAAGATTTTCAGGACATTAGATTTTAAACTAGATAATGTGTCATTGATTAGAAGTTTTGGGTATTGTCAATGTATCTATAATTCATTGATTGTTTGGATCGATTTGAGTCCAATTAATATTGAGTTAGATACAATGATAGATATCAAGCGAGTAAATAATAGAGTTATGGTTGTCCTAGATAGGAAAAGTTCTAGGTTCGAAACGAAGGATAACTCTAGCAATGACTTCCTGAGTATAGAAATATTGATCGATGACGTGAATTTAATCGATGGTTTCATTGCTGACCTGAACTCATCAAGATATTTCAATAGAAAAATTAGCACTGTGGAAACTTTTATTGCGGTAGATTTTAGTACAAGTTCACAAAGTGATGATTATGAAGACCCAGTAGTTTCTGGTTCATCAGAAAATCAAATTGTTGGAAACGACGAATTAATCGAGGAAACAAGTTTATTATTTGGTTCTCCTGAGGTTAATAAATCAGGCGTTAACTACCCAGCCCCAAGTAACAAGCCAGTTTCAAAAAATATTTCAGGAAACAACAATGATCCAAAATCTTCAAGTATTCAAGTGCATGGATTCTTAGATTTACTGGAATCTTCAAATAATGATAAGGGCCTAACCGATAGTTTCAATGACGTTTTACTGAGCTACAATAATCCAGAAATTAATGCTTCAATTAACAGTAACGAATATGGAGACTTGTCAAATGATGAAAATATACCCTCACCGCCGCCTTTGGCAAATAAAGCTACAAAATCCTATCGCAGATACCACGATAAGGGTAACAAAAGGGACTCCGACAGAGTTACAACAATACCAACACCGCTTAAAACAGTTTATCAAAAGAGAACTAATCCTCGTTCTACCTTTAAAAAAAAGGCGGATATTACAGAAAGAGATCCATGGGATTTTGATTCTTCTCCTCAAACTCTGCAAAGTGATGATATTTTATTAAAACCTACAACGATTCAGTCCACTCCGGTCAATATAGCTGAATCCAAACAAAAAGGAAGAGAAACCAACAGAAAATCTGCTCCAAAGAAAAAAAGAAAAACACCTGGGAATGCAAAGAAAACAAAAATTCAATCTAAAATAGAAATACAGAACAAATTTCATCACCATTCATCTCAAGATATAAACCGTTCATTCACAGGAGATCATGATTTGAATACAATTCAAACCTTGTCCGACGATGATCTTGATCCTTCTTACTCGTTTAACACATCACCTTTAGTGGCAGCAAAGAATAGAGCTTTGTCAAAAGCAGTGTCTAAAAAAATTGACCAACTCTCACCAGTTAAAATTACTTTTAATGATGACAAGACAAAAAAAAGAAAGATAAATGTTGTTATAAAACCTAAGAGCACCCACAAGATGTCGTTGAGAAACAGAGTTAATAACGACAATAAAAAATTTGTTGAGACATCTGAACCTTCTATTCAAAAATTATCGAGTTCAAAGGCCGAAATTCAAGTAGCTTCTAATGAATCAATACTGATCAAAAAAGGAGGCAAGTATGGGACAAGCTTGGAAAAGGTATCAACCAGAATTGAAAATAAGAATGATGCCCTATGCTCAATATTTGGCAATATTCATGCCGATGAACTTACAAGTCAAACTGGAGAGAGTAAGCTTAAATCAATGGAACCTTTTCATAATCATCTGATTTCTGAGCTTGAGACAGTGAATGGTAACTCGAATGACCAGAAGCTTATAAATGGGGCTCAACAAGAAGATAATATAAAGGCTGTAGTGGAGTCTATTGAACCAGTAACACAATTATCAACTAGGTCAGGACGCAAAAGAGGACGCCTTGCTAGCTTTAAAATTATCAAAAAAAAGAACAGCAAACCAGATTCAAGTGCTAATAGCTCGAACCGAGAAGAAGCTTTTGGTAAAATAAGACCAACTACATCAATCTCTCGAATAACGCCAGAACCTACAGTCATTGAAAAAAATGCCGAACGTAAAAGCAATATCACATCAAATACTACTCTCACGGCTGTTGAAACCGATTTATCGTTATATACTACAAAACAGAACACAATGGGAACATCTCCAAATAATGTTATAATGAAGCCAGCATTGATGATTCAATCTGGAAATATTATCTCAGAAGCTTACACAAATAGATTACAAGAGCAAATCTTTGAATCAATCAACGGTTTTTCATTCGAATTGATCAATAAAATTAAAATTATAAATGAAGAAATCAATAAAAAAATTTCTAATGACCTAACCGATAAATATGATAGCTTATTCAGAAGTTTAAAACTAAACTTTGATAATGACGTTGGTGAAATGTGCAAATTCGTGAATGAAATTAAGGGCTTGTTGAACTTACCTGAAAAAGAATTAATTGATCATATTAAATCGAAAAAAATATCGTACTCCAGGGAAGAGGAATGATAGGTTCTACAGGTATAGCTGGTACAATTTTTGGTTTAGATATACACTTTGTTAACGATTGTTTTGGCTGTTCTTTTCACTATTATATGTTGCTACTTTAGCTAGTCAGTTTATTTATAGTCAAATAGCGATTTACACTAAAATCATTTTTGCATCTACTAGAAAGTGAAGTTTTTGTCTTCCCTATTAGTAGTATTCTCCCTTCAGTATTTAATGGTGGGTAAATACATAAATTGGTTATGTAGCATTGGTCTCATTACTTCGGGATTTTTTTTGCGAGGTTGACTTTCGATGGAAATTGAAAATTGATTTTTTCTTAACTTTTTTTTCTCTTTTGAATTACAATATATAACCATATATAAATAAAATTAAATAATAAAAATGGTATGTTGTGATAAGAAAGAGCCTTGGACCTGCAATAATTGATTTGAAGAAAATGATATGAGAACTAAGGAAGATTTGAAAGTATTCTACACTGATTTAATTGCGATACTTCTATCGTAATGTGTGTTTGTAAATGAGCCCAGTGAACTTCTATTATCTGGTTGAGCAAGAGCCCTTTATGGTTTCTCTACTATTGTTTATTTTTAGAGACTGTTTGATGGCTTCTTTACGGATTTCGTCGGCTATGAACCAGGTTATCATTACGAACATTTCACCACCAAATATCAACTTCTCTTTTATCTTGCGGTTGAATCAATTACTTCAGTGTCCTTGCGTTTATTTCATTAGCTAGGCTAATTTTCTAACTCTCTTCAGGATACCAAAACTCAAGTTACTCTTGCTAAAGTCATCAAAGTTTTAGGACGTACCGGTTCCCGTGGTGGTGTCACTCAAGTTCGTGTTGAATTTATTGACGATTCATCCCGTACTATTGTCAGAAACGTTAAAGGTCCTGTTCGTGAAAACGATATTCTTTGTTTAATGGAATCAGAACGTGAAGCTCGTCGTTTAAGATAGGTTTATGTTGTTGCAATTTACTGTTTTTAATTTTCATGTCCCATCCACAACCATAAAAATAAAAAGAAGAAAAGTAATAGTGTAAAAGGTGTATTTGCTAAGGTTATATCATACGTATAATCAACAATAGTTATTTCATTTATATTTATAAACACTGATAGATTGTAGTATTTACATATCAGCTATATACTGTTCACGTGATTTTAGCAGTCACATTTATCCGAAAAGGAAATTGACTCGTCTTTGAGATTTCGTGAAATGTGTGACCAGTGCGTCTTAACCACCACATTTTTAATAATTCCCATAATTCTCCACAATATCACACATTTCTGGGCTTCCTAACCAGATATCTATCAATTTTTTCAACTTTTATCAGGCAGTTTAACTCCATAGTTATTATTTTTACACAATAGCATATTCATAAATACCCTTCAAGATGGCACAAAGAGTTACTTACAGAAGAAGAAATCCATGTATGTATTATCCCAAGTAATCGAAGAGAATTATATTTCAACTGAGGACCTTGGATCCTCAGCTTGTGTTATTCATTATGAATCTCGAGAAAATTCTTAGTTACGCATTTATACAGCAACCACAATATCATCTAAATATGCTAACATTGTCAACAAGATAACACTCGTTCGAACAAAATTAAAGTTGTTAAAACTCCAGGTGGTGTTTTACGTGCTCAACACGTCAAAAAAATAGGTACCAGACCAAAATGTGGTGATTGTGGTATTGCATTACCAGGTATTTCTTCTTTACGTCCAAGACAATACGCCCAGGTTTCTAAAACACACAAAACCGTTTCAAGAGCTTACGGTGGTTCACGCTGTGCTAACTGTGTTAAAGAAAGAGTTGTTAGAGCTTTTTTAATTGAAGAACAAAAAATCGTTAAACGAGTTTTGAAAGAACAAGCTGAAAAAGAAAAAAAGATAGAAAAGAAGTCCGCCAAAAATTCTTCTAAATAAATTTAGAAAACCGTTATAGTCTTATCTTTACTCCTAATACTATTAGCTATAAGGATTATGTGCTTTTATTTTGCTTTTGTTTAAGTTATTATATTTTGTTCATCGAAACATATTTTTTTGGGTTAGAAATGGGTTATAAAAAAATAATGATATGAAAACTTATTGTATCAGTGATTGTAGCTTTAAATTTATTTTCGTTTGTATTTTAAAGGAAGACTTCTATTATGCAAATTGAGAAAATGTTATAAATACCCGAATTAGTAATATTGCTTAATTAGTATGTATCTGTAAAAATATATAGTCTGTATTGTTTACTTTACTTGTCGAAAACACTCATTTAAGAACAAAATGTCTGAACTTCCGTCGATATACTCAATCAAGGGGCTGGATAAAGAGGAAAGACATAAGGTTTTAACTGTTGGTAAACCCAGAGAGAATAGGCCCATAGGAGCAAGAAGAATTGAATCAAGAGTCAAAGCTGCTGTAAACTTGAGAGGTCAACAAGACGACACGACTACTGATTTGAAAAAAGATATGGATGGTGATATACCAATGCTGGGAACCCATGATGAAGATGAAGTTCAGGTGATTGCAGATTACGTTGTTCAGAAGAGAAATAGAAGCAATACAATCAACATTGAGCATTCTGATAGATCAGATGAACATGATACCGATTTAGGGCACACGGAAAGACTCTATAATAATACATTTTTAGTTGTAGATACCAACTTTATTTTGTCACATCTAGATATAATAGAGGGCCTACGAAAATTGCATAAGAAATATCATCATGTCATAATAATACCGACTACTGTAATGCACGAACTGGATGGCTTGAAGTCATCAAAAAGGTTGACTGACGACGAAAACAATTCAATATCAGGCCAAACAGTTGGTCATCTAGCAAGATGGTCAAACGATTGGATATATAAGTCTCTTGCTGAATCAGATCCTGCAGTGCAAGGTCAGAAAATAAGGGAAAAGATCGATTTCAATTCGATTAAAGATGACTCGATTCTTGATTGTTGCTTGTATTTAAAACAGAAGACCAATGGTCTCATTGTTCTTCTGTCTAATGATAAAAATTTGTGTCTGAAGGCACTGACTAACGACATTCTGACTGTTTCATATAGAACAAATATGAGTGCTGAACTGATTGCTAGAAAATCATTTTATGAAAACAAAACCAAGTTCAATAATAAATGTTCTGAATCTTCAAATAAGCACCAAGAAGATTTTGATAATTTGAAGGAGGTTGAAATGGAGGATGATTTCTTTGAATTTGAGTTAAGCGACTTAAAAGCTACCACTGACGATAGAACAGGGGATGTGAATGAAGCACATAACGTTAAGCAGGCGGGTCTACAACAAGAACCCGACAGTACTGTTTTAGTGATAATAGATGATTTTGGCACTGCAGTCGGGACGGTATACAAAGAAATTCAAACACTAGTGCTGGCTTCGATTGATTACTGTATGTATCACGAATATGGAGACGATATTGGACTTATAGGGTATGACAAACATTCAGTGCAGTCTTTACGTGATGCTGTATTGGTAATGATCAGATACTGGGTATCTGTATTTGTAGAATATTTTCAAAATTCATCAAAGCCATTTGATAATTCTCAAAAGAGTAGAAAAATCCCAAAATACATAGACTTGCCAAGGACACCGTCTGAATTTAGTGAGTTTTGTATCTTTTGGGAAAAAGCATTAGAATGTCTTTATAAGAAAAGAGACGAAAATCAAAATATTGCGTTACGGAAACTATTTGAACGTTGGAACAAAATTTCATCTAATTTTATATAAGTATAACTTTAGGTTGATACAAGAATATGTATATTGACAACCGTAATTCTGAAACCTGTCACACCTAACTTCAGTCATCGCTTTGAAATAGCTTTTGCGCTTTAATGGGTAAAAATTTTGTCTGATTTCCAATCTTTCTCTTTCTGCTTGCGACAGCTCCGAATTTTCTCTTTGGTTTTGATTGTGGTTCATCTTGTGATTCGCCAATCTTGTCAAAAGAAATGTTCGACTTTAGTGCTGTAGTAGAGGCATCATGATCAGAAGATTTTTGTCGTACTTGTAAAACTGGAGTATTTGATTTTGATGATTGATTTGATATTTCTGTAGCATCATCATCCGTCTCTTCTTTTCTCAAATTGTAATGTTTTAAATCATCCGATAGTTTTTCCATATTTGTTGTTTTTCTCTTTTTTGGAGAAGATTGCATATATCTTTCAATCAATGGTCGATTTGGAGAAGACAACAAATCAATATCGTCGTCATAAACGTTAATTTCATTATCAAAGTCATCCTCGAATTCCGAGTTTGATCTTTTCTTATTCTTTAGAACTGCTATTTTCTTTCTTTTGGTTGGTTCTTCCTTGAATTTGGAAACGTTAAATTTAGAGATGTCAGACTCATTTAAATTCTTATCAATCATGTCCCAAATGTAAACTTCGTCAACATTTTGTTTTTTTCGTAATTTCCAGTTCGTTTCCCATTCGTTGCTATTGAAATTTTGTAATAATTTGAAATTTGTAGAATTTTCAGGTGCATACTTTGGCAATATGGTGTTTCCCGGTATCCTTTGAATATTTTCTTTAAGGAACTGTATGGTTGAGTCCTTTTTTGAAATCAGTTTGATTAAATCATTTTGGTAATCTTTTAGTCCGTCAATTATTGAAAACAGGTCAAAAGTCAGTTTCTTCAATATCTTTACTGTCTTGGTATCTGGCAAGAGATTCAGCTCAAAATTCCAGCTAAATGAAGCTTGATCTTCAAATTTCTTGACTAGCTGTAAGTTGATCTCTAATGGTACATCATAACTGCTACCGTTAACTTCTTCATTATCACTGTGACCACCGCCATCGTCATTGCTGCCCTTGATTAAATCTTCTAGTCGCAGTTCAGTGTTTGAATCGTGTGAACTAATATCCAGTGAATTGATCAAAGTTTCATATATCTTATCAATATGCTCGACACCAAACCCATACGCCAAAATTTTTGACTTCAGTTTTGTTTCATTACAGTCATATATCCAAACATGGTTTAAATCCGTGACGTAGAGCTGATACTTTATGATTTTTTTGGAAAAAGTTATGCCAAACAAATACTTCTTGTCTGAATCAAGAGCCAATACATTCCACTTATCTGGTAAATTCATTCTTTTGAAAAGTGTTTTGTACTTTGACAAAAGTTCCCATTAATATTTCTCATAGTATTCTCTTGCAAGACAGGATCAAAACAGCAAACAAAACAACAATTCTTTTAATAGATCAAGTAATTCGTCTAAGCACATGAATTGTACATAACTGTTGATCTGAGATTTTTCAAGAAATATTGGTGGCTGGTCAACCCTCGGATTGTAATATTTTCGGCTATATGTCCGGGGTATTATAGAGATTTAAGCAAAATAAATCGCTATATTATCTTTGAAACTCGTTAAATTCAAGCCTATAAAGTAGAAATCAGTTTCCATTGCTTCAGAGAATACATGCTAGTTTTTTTCAGAAAAATTTTGTATACATTTAGGACCATTCATTTCTATACGGCATACATACTCTGGCTTGATTCAGAAGCACAAAACACTGTCTATCACCGGTTAACACAGTAACTCTCTCTGTGTTTGTTTTCTGTTAATATGTCTTTTCACTATGAGTTTATTGACTGGCCAGATATGTGCACTGTAGTATCCGTTCAGGTTAGAGTAAGGTGTTCCTGGGACTAATGCCATATCGTGCTGGACAGATAATTTAGTGAACTACACAGATGATATTTCCTTACCAAATTATCACATCCTGTTTACTTATGCAGTAAATCATATATTATGAGCCTATAAATGTACTCGTAACTATTTTTCAGTTTGACTGTTTTCATTTATATCAACCATTTCGTATTCTTCAGTGATGACAGTGTTTTGAATTGGTTTTATTGGTTCTTCAATTAAAACACTTCTCAATCTTTCTTTTGCTACTTGTCTGGTTTCACTTATCATTGCGGTGATAATACTTGTTATAGGGGTCCATAGGTTCAGATTGTAAGTAATATATAAACCAGCTCCAAGAATCAAAATCAAGGCAAAAAAAAGTGGATTGCGAAGGACCGCAATTAACTCGTTCCAGCCTAATACTAACAGTAAAATGTAGATATAATACGGAATCTGAGTGGTACTTTGTATTGTCGATCTTTTAGCTTCAACATAAGCGGTATCCGCTTGTCGCTTAAACTTCAAGCTGATTTTAGACTCTTGAATTGGTGTTAAGATATGGGCAAATCGGTGAGTTTCACCATCAAAATCACTGTCGATATTGTCATCATCGTCTTCATCTTCGTCTAAAATTGGAACATCTGGTAAAATTTCGGAATCATTGCTCAATTTTGCAATCGACAAAATTGGTAATATATTCAAAGCATATTCTTTTGCTTCTCTGTATGCCAAATCAATCTCTTCAGAGTTTTTCCACACTCTTGGTAAACCATCTTTATCATATCTAAAATTATCTTCAAATCTATCTCTCAAAAGGGTAATAATATTATCCTCATTGAGCTGGTTATGAATTATTGAGTCTAGGGATAACCAGGCATTTTTGCGAATTTTAAGATAAATCAGTTTATTTTCTTCGGTTGAAGAACCAAGACTAAAATCATAAGATCCGTCTTTGAGATACCTTTCAGTTGTCTTCTGTGATAATTCGTTGAACGTACTTAAAACATTATCCCAAGTAGTAGAATCTGGTGTAGATAAAAGATGGACAATTTGCTCTTTTAATATAGGTGATAATTTTTTGGCTGATTTTGCAACAATATTGGAAATTTCTTTAATTCTTTGTTCGTCTTCAATTTTATTTAGTGCATTTGTCAATTTTTTTAATTCCTGATCTATTGGGAAAGTCTCCAGGTCAATTGATGATTTATCAGTGAAATATTTAACTGCTTGAATCTTAGAGCTTGAAACTTTATCAACAAACTTTGATTTATTTGACTTATCAACAAGTTCTTTCTTAAATAACTCAATTGCTAGTTGTTTTATTGATGAAATATACAGATCGAAGACTTCTTTTAGTTTTAAATCAATCTTCAAAACTAGTGAGTATTTTTTTTGTTCATAAACTGACTTATTATAACGTGAAGCCTGTAAATCATATTCGTTTAACGCAATTTTCTTCAGTTCGAGAAAGTTTGAACTTAAATCGATTTTATTGATATCATCAACTTCACCGAAAACCAGATTGAATTTAAGGATAAATAGGTCGTACGCTTGATTCGAAATTTCATCACATCTAAATCTTGCAACTAAGATCTGCTGAGTTGGCAAATCCAGATCTTTGTTAAGTTCAATTTGTTCCCAACATTTCTCAGCGTATATTGTCCAGCCATCAATTGGCAAGTTTTGATCATAGCTTTTCTTGAAAATATAATCAGGTTTAGAGGAATCAACAAATGAATCACCTAACTCTTGGATCTTAGACACAAATTCGACGGGTTGCAGAACTTTGTGAGGTAATCCAATAAATTTGAGATCAAAAAAATCTTGTAAATGTGTTTCTTCGCAATCTTTTGGTTTACTTAAATTAGACCAAATTTTATCTAGATCATCAGTCAATGTTTTTGATAGATTTTCCATCGGTGTTGTTCCAACGTGGTCTCTAATCACAAACAGCAGCAATATTTTATTTGATTTACTACCAAATAACGTTAGATTAACCTCAAATACGGTTTTTAACAGTCCCATGTTAGCACCTTGATACAGACCGACTTGATGTTCCCATAGATTGATAATCAATACTTCTGAGGTTGATAAGGCAAATAGTGCTGCTTTTCTTTCGAAGTCCTGATCTTCTCCCCTTTCTCTACCATCAGAACCTTCGACATCCATAACAAAGATGTTTTTGTGTCTCGAGTTTTCAGTGTCGCTCGATGAATTAATTTTAGGAGAGTAGGCCAACCAGATACCTTTCGTTGTTTGTTGTCTTTGTTGTTCGTTCATGACATCGAACCGGGTATTGAACAAAGCGTTCAGCAACGTTGATTTCCCAGTTGATTGTGAACCAAACACTGATATGACATGGTAGTTGAATCTTATATCGTCTTTCACCTGTTTCTGGATATATTGGATAATATCTTGACTAAAGTCGATGTTATTATTTTGCTTCTAATTCGATCAGTTGCTTTCCACAGAAAATAAAAAAACATACTTGAACTTCTTGTCCTCATCAATAACCTGTACAGATAGGTTAGAAACTATTTCAGTCATTGTTTTGTGTTGTGATTCTCTCAAGTCCTTCTCGTGGTTCTTTGGGTACAATTCAGATTCAGCAGACCTGTTTTGTACAACATATCTCGAGAATAAATTCCGAGGCTCAACTTCCGGTTTCCAAATTCCATACAGCTTTCGAGGAGAGCCATAATACAACAACCAGTAACTTGTAAAATTCCATTCAACTTGGAGAACAATACTGCTTCTTTCAGTATCCTCTTGAATAAGTTTCATTTAAAACCCAGCTCTTCTAATGCTCCCGGTGCTGTTTATAGCCGATACACAGTTTAAAATATTTGGTAGGGTAACTGTGTATTTTGACATTTCGATCCAGATTCTCACAATCACCATCTTACCATGATCATTGAAAGAAGCTGAAGAGTGAAAGAAGACAGCCTAAAAACAAGCTGTTTCTCAGTATATTACACTAGAGAATGTCGGAGATATCAGATATATCGAACCCCAAGCTTCAAAAAGTTTTGAACAGATTCAAGGAACGTATCGAGAGTGGATCATTCTACGAAGCCCATCAGACATTAAGAACCATCATTAATCGTTATGTTCAATCAAACCACCCAAATGAGGCTATTGACTTATTATATGTTGGTTCCACAATACTGCTGAAAAATGCGCAGTTTTCCAGTGGCTCAGATCTAATTCTGTATCTAATAGAGATTTATAATGAGTTCAATATCAAAGTCAACGCAGAATCGAAAAATAAAATTATTCAGCTGTTGTTTATATTTGACTCAAACGATAGCAGTTTCAAGCAGCTCTCAGTACAAATTATAAACTGGTCGATAACTCAAGGTGAATACAAGTTTGGTGATCCGGAACTGCATAAAGTTATTGGCCTTAAATTTCTCAATTCAAATGAGAATATTGAATCAAGTGAAAAACACTTGCTGTTATCGTCAGATTATGAGAGCTTTAACAACTATTACCGTTTGATTTTTGATTGGTACCTGGAGGATCCAAATGAGCTAGACGTAGAAGAGTTTGTTTCCAGAATTGTTTTGAATTACCTATCCATTGAAAATCTGAAATTTGCAAATGAATCCCTGAACAGATTCATCGGACAAGTTATTGAACTGAAACCACACTTCAAGTGCACCGTTTCAGAATACAACGATTACAAAATACACACATTTGACTCATTCCCTATACTGAACTTTTTGCAATTATTAGTTATCATAATTAGAACTGGAGACCAAGATCTATTCAAAAGACTAAAATCACATTATAATTCATACTTATCAGGTTCGGCTGTTGATTACATCGGACAGGTTTTTTTCAATATTAAACCTCTCAAGCAGGTAAATTTCTTGCAAGAAATGATGAGTGGATTTTTAGCTGGTAGCAAGTAGTTCAACAGGTTTTAGCAAACAGTATGATGGTCTTGTCTGATATTCCGTTTTCTGAAATTCCGTTTTTGGTGTATGAGTATATAAATAAGTTCTGAGGAATCTCATTGCGAGCTTCATTGCTCTTTGAATTATGCTATAAGTGTCATATACCTTTAGTAGTCAACATACATACCTATATCGACCTTAATCTGACTGCTATCTTGTCGTTTCTGAATTTATAAGTATTTGGTTACGTTTCCCTGTGCTTATAGATCATCTACTTTTGTATTTCAATTGAACCCATACGGATATATATTGGCTCAATCATAAAGAACAAGATGCTCGCTGATAAACGTAAAAAATTATGGTTTGTTGATGATGATGAATCAGAGGTTTCTGAGCCTGAAGTAGAAATCAAGCAAATAAAAAAACCCAAATTTTCGCTACCAAAATTAACAGTACATCAAGAAAGCAAAACTGATGATGAAAACGTCAATGACAATGACAGTGATCATGATTATGATGAAAGGCCAATGATTGGATCAACTCCAAGAGTCAAAGTCACGTTATTGGAGGAGACTACAAACTCTCAAGATGAGGACGAGCTACGAGGTATTGAGGAGAAGAATTCAAAAAGCAATGATGATGAAGAAGAAGAAGAAGAAGATTATATGACAATAAATATTAAAGATACAGAACTGACTAAACCTCAAAGATTGAATAAAAGCTTGAATGCTCATGAAAAAAATTTTGGACTCAAGTATGATGATCTGCAGAGAATAAATAGAGACAAAGCACTAAACACATCATTATTTGGGCAACTCGGAAATTCTGATGTCAATGACGATGACGACCATAACGTAATAAAACGTCTACCTAATGATCAACTAAAGACAAAGATTGACAACGAAGTTCTGAAATCAAAGGGCTTATCGATGATGGAAAAAATGGGCTTCAAAATAGGTAACACTTTAGGAATTAATGAACAAAATGAAAATGCAATTGTCGAACCAATAAATGTTATCACTAATACTTCAAGGTCTGGAGTCGGTTCTTCAAACATATTGCCAGACAATGAAGACAGTTATGAAATTTCAGAAAAAACCACAGAAGAGTATAGAAATCGAATTAAAGAAAACAGAGAAATCTTGAAGAAGAAAAGGGAGCTGAATAGTTTACAGAAGATTTCATTTGAATTGAGTGGCGATGATGAATCTGATATTAAGGATATAAACCTGTTGGATGTCAACGTTCTCTGGAGAAGCTACGTTGAGGGTTTGCAAAACTTTTTGCGAAAAAAGGACTTATCCGACAATGGTGGGTCCATAAATGGCTCTGATTCTGAGGTAAAACAAAAAACCGACGATGAGATACCTGCAAATGACGGTTATTTGCAAAGCACATATGATAAAACGATTGAGGTTTTTGATGGTGGCCAGAATGAGGAGGATGGGGATAACGACGTGACTGGCCAGGAAGAGAATGGCAATGAGCCAATTGACCAAGATATTGATCAAGATATAGATGAAAAATTAAGGCTGCTACGTACATACTTAAGATCCGATCACTTCTATTGTGTATACTGTGGTGTCAAATATAACGATGAAACTGACCTACTAGAAAATTGTCCTGGTATGACTGAGGAGGACCATTCATAGGTTGCAATAATAATTTCATTATACCATAAGTAGATTAGAAGTAGAGAAATGCTATTACCTAACAATACTTGATCGGCTCAACGCCTCTATAAGCTCTGGTCTTTTAGACTTCTGCAGCTCCCCTACAGCATCTTGGTAATCGAACCATTTTCTTTTTCTTTCCTTACTCTCAGGAAAAATATCATTCATCTCGCTGACTTCCATTTCGAAGAAATGGAATTCTGATCTTGGTGGATGCGTCAGCATATCCTTATTCAGGAACTCGTCTTTGTTTTTGTTCCATTCTTTTGATGGCCTCATATCTTCCACAATGCCCAAACTCTTAACAATCTTGCCAGTAACTCCTGACTCTTCCCACGTTTCTCTGGCTGCTGTTCTTCGATAATCCCCAGCTTCATCGTTCTCTATTCCTCCCTTTGGTAACACCCACTTGTTTTTATGCGAAGACGACGAGATCATCAGTACTTGAGTTTTGTTGCCGTTTAAAATAATACAGCCAGCAACCATTCGTGCTCCCGTCGTAGGTGAATAGCCTGAGTTGTTGTTGTTAGGTCATTTATGCAAAAAATCAGCATTTCGAGTATACAAACATTGGTTTTCTCTTCCTTTTCTCGGTTCGGTTGTTTTGACAAACATTTCTCGAACTTGATCGTATTGCTGTCGTTGATGGACATGGTGAAGTTGTTCAAGTTGAAGTTTAAGCTGCTTCGGTCATCGGTTCGAACAACACTTTTCTCAAAAAATTTTGAGAGGATGTTCTCATCACCACTAGCAAAAACAAGTGAAATGGATCAACTGCCAACCAGTTTTGGTAAAAAGAGCGAGGAATTCAGTTATGATTTGAAATATGAATTGTTTCTTCGTGAGGAATTTATAGAGAATGAAAAGCTGAAACAAATGAAAAAACCAAGAGAAGATTTTGATGATTCTGATGATTCTGACGATTCTGAAGAGGAAGATAATTTTCCAATATCCCATGAATTCCAAATATCGAATCACAAGAAACTCATAACTTCACTGTCTTTTGATTCTTTAGGCTTGCGTCTGGTAACAGCGTCCAATGAATTTTCGAACTTTTACAACTTTCAAAACATGGACTCAATCTCAAAAGAACCTTTAAGGCAAGTTATCAAAGAGACAAATTCAGCATACCTGACTAAATTTAGTCCATCGGGCTTGAAAGTACTGAGCATTTCCGTTGATGATCTCAGTTTTGAAATTATGAGTAACTCAGGTACTGTTGTTAATGAGTTCAAAGCTGGTGATCGAGCTATCTATGATATGAAACTTACTAGAGGGCACACAAGTTTCATTACCGATGGATGCTGGAATCAGACCAACGATAACAATGTGATCACATCGTCGCTAGATTCAACAATCAGAAATTGGGACCTTGTAAAGACAGTTCAGGAAAGCCTGATCATAGGTAAAGCTTTAAGCGGAGGAAAAACAAAGATTTTAAAAGTTGCATATACCAACGATTCCAAAAGAATTGTTGCAAAAGACCCAGAAAAGATCTCGTTGTGGGATACCAAGTCACCTTTCAAGCCTGTGTCTTATCTCAAGCACGATTCTGAAGTTTTATCAATAGTCACAAATCCGATAGATAATAATATGATCCATATCAAAACACCTCAAGATTTGAAACTATACGATTTGCGTAACTTTAGCAGGCCAATTATTCAACGATTGAATTTTGCCTCAACCAACAAGTATTCAAATTCTGTTTTCGATAACTCAGGGAAAGTTCTTTTAACTGGTTTAGGGAACCAGCTACATTTTCTGGACACATCTGATTTGTCAACTTTACAGGTTCTACACTTTGATGAAGAGCTTACTTCTGTGGATTGGAACTGTACTACTGATCAAATTGGAATTGGTTTTGTTAACGGTGACGTTTCTGTTTTGTTTGATCTGAAAAATACTAAAAGAAATGGTATAAAACAAGTAATTGAAAGACAACCTAGAAAGTTTCATTTTGATGAAAATACGGTAAACATTCACGATACTGTTTATGAGGAGAAGAATGGTGATGAAAAAAGTGCTAAAAAAGCTCTGCGGGTGGATAAACCAAAAGATACCAAGTTCCTATGGGGAGTTAAAAGCACTGAAGGTATTGAATTCAGTAATTTGCATAAAGAAAACCCACGAGATGAATTGCTGAAATATTCTACAGAAGCAAAATCTAAGAGACAAAAAACTTCAGATCAAAATCAATTGCCTTGAAGCAGTCTGAGTGTCTCGGCATATTTTTCTTTAATAGGCCCATATGACGACCAGCATGATAATTCAGGTGAATGATCAGAGGTTTTGAAAACACTCGATTTTTTGTAATGTATTTTATCTGCTAATGAATCAATTAGAAACAAGGTTAGAAATTCATTTCTGTTAGGCTCTATTTGGTTGTTTAATTTCTGAAAGTCATTTAACCAATGGTTCAATTTTAGCCTGGAAGAATTATCAAATACAAGCAACCTTAAGTTTTGAAATTGGATAACACCATTATCTTTGTTGAATACTAAACTTAGATCAATTCCAAATAATTCAACTTTTATTAATGAATCTCTATTTTTCTTCAGAAACAGATTTATCAACTTTCCAAATAAATCCAAGAATATACTTGTCTTCTTTGTTTTCAAACTGCCTGATAATTTAATATATCTTTTACTGAAATAGTCATCGTATATAATCTCTTCTGGGGTTTCTAGGGTTTTATAATTGAACGGGAGTATACAAGGGTGGCAGTGAGATTCAATAATTTCAACTGACCTGGATAGTATTTTGAAGTATTTCAGATTTGGCAAATGACTGATTGACTGGTATTTTAAAATTATTTCTTTGTAAATGTGTTCAATCTTATGAGTATTTATGTTGATCACTAGACTCTTCAAATTATTTGAATCATTTGGCAAACTTTGCAGCAAATTGAACATTTTTCTCAAATCATTTACATCAACAACTAACGAAATCAAATTTTTGAGCAACGGTAGAATGAGCCAAGTTTTTTTACAAAATATTGACCAATCCTTTGAAATCAAGTTGAGGGATATTGAATAAATTGAGTTTTGTACGCTTTGATTATTTTTGATTAGGTCTATTGTATATATAGAGTTCTTTGCATTTTCATTGATATCAACTTTGTATAACTTATACAATAGCCCAATGCATGATTTGTAAATTGATTTTGATGTCACCAGAAACGGTATGAGAGGTATCTTGGAAATATAGATTAAGTAGATAATCCTTTGGATTATTCCCAACGGCAATTTTTCAATAGAAAGAATATTAGTTGTTGGATTATGAGTCGTTGCTGTTTCTCCAAATGATAATTGCAGTTCTCTCTTATCTGAGCCAACAGAAGACTTTAATTTCATTATGTTTTTTATCACTTGTGAAACTCAAGCATAAATGCAAATTTCAATGCTCTTAAAGGCATATTTCATGATTATTTGGTTGTATTTGTGGCATTTGCGGCGATTTACAAAACTATCAGAGAAAATAAATAAATTAAGTTAAATAGAAATAAAAGCTACTTGAGAAAGGCCCCATTTGACAGCTCTAGTTCAAATTCGTAATCTGGTTGGAATTCCCCGTATAATGTTTCAGCATCAGCGGACATGTAGCAGGTATAATATGCTTCTTCATCGCCAATTATTTTTTTCTCTAAACCATTTGCAGCTGCCGCATCAGCTAATAGCTGTGCTTGACATGATTTTTCCATCAAAGTGAAAAGATATGCAGCTTCATCTAAAGTATAGCCAACGCTCAAGATACCGTGATTCTGCAATAAAATTGAGCTATTATTGCCCAGAGCTTTGGCTAATTTTTCACCTTCCTCTTTTTCCAAAACAACCCCTCCAAAATCATTATAAACCGTATGTTTTTTGTAAAAAGTACAGACATCTTGATTGAGCATCTCAAGCTCTTTGCCAAATGAAGAGTATGCCTTACCGTAAATCGAATGAGTATGACATGCAGCATTTACATCAGGTCTAGCTTTATGCAAAGCTGAGTGGATTTTAAAGCCAGCAACGTTAACAGCGGCTCTATTGCCTCCAATAATATGACCATCCTCGTCAACGTGAACCAGATCACTGACTTTCATCAGACCGAAGTGTCTGCCTAGTGGATTAATCCAAAAAGTCTTTGGGTCAATTGGATCACGAACAGAAATGTGTCCAGCTGTACCTTCCGTGAAACCTTTTCTGGCAAAGACACGAAATGCCCCGGCCATGTGCTCTAACACGAATTGTCTGTTCTTCAAAGGATCATCGAATTTCGGAATTTTGTATTGGTATTCTTCACCCATTGCAATGTTATGTGAACCCTGTTCACCGAGAGTGTAACCTCTTGATGTTGTGTTGCCTGAAAGGACTAGTTTGGGCGTCTCAGATACTGAACCAGATACCATAGCTTCTGTTTGCGAGTTCATGATGACAAAATCTCTTGTAAATGACTATATCACTAGCGAAGTTAAGAAATTCTTCTCGATGTAAAAGATGTAAGTACAAAACTAATAAAAGAATCAATCAGTTTACGGGAAAAGATAACGAGTTACGAGGGTGAGGATAAGTATAATTCCGACTCTCCCAAAAAAAATCCCGTTTTTTGGGGGGTATGTGATTATGTAACAAATTAGTCAGATGACGTTATAAGTTTATATATGGTAGTGCAAAAGGCTTCTTATTCAACTCATTAAAGTATCTTGGACATATATATCATAAACTATACAAAATTTCATATTCTACTTCTCGGTTGACACTAACCCTAGTTTCTCTAGTCTTTTATAATGTTCTTCTTTGAAACCTTTATTCCATAAATCGTGATTATCTCCAATGACATAAGTCATTGTTCTTTGTTTGTAGCCTTCCACACCTAGATAGTTGAGACTTTCGATGAGATCTTCGAGTAAGATTGCTTTTCCAGCAGCAATTCCGTCACCAAGCCCAGAGTGTCTTATATTTACCACGTGGATATGGAAGTGGTAGTATGAAGGCTGGTAGTGAACAAAAATTCTTAGCTCGTCTGGCTGAATGTTATTATTGTAGCAGTTTGGAATAACCTCCCTGATCTTTACCAGCAGCTTCTTCAGCCATTCCTGATGAGTTATGTTCAGGTCACGGATTGAACGAATTGATTCCGTGTACACGATAGCCACTAGATATAAAGAGTCCAGGTTTATACCGTCCCATTTCATATCCGGTAATAATACAAACCCATTCTCCTTGTCCAGATCGTTGTAGACTATTCTTTCTGCTTCTGCGCCTTTGTACAATATATTTCGGACCCAGTTTAGTCGTTCCCCGGCCATTGACTCGATATATGGTTTGACAATTCTTTCGTAAATATCTGGTGTTTCCTCAAACATGTGATACGTCTGGGAATCGTACTTCTTGATGTGAATCTCAGTAGCAGGCCATATCAGATTCAGTTTCGCAGTTGGGTTTTTGTCGATATTTTGTTTGAAGACTGATAAACCCCAGTAATATATATCGTTTTCGCAGATCGTTTTCACCTCCTGTATCGAGTTTATACACGAGTATTCGTCTTTGCAGGTATGGGTTTCAGTTTCGTCGTCGAACTGGAAGTGCGTTTTCTCAACCGTAACGATTGCAGGCTTTAGATCAATTGTTCCTAACAAGGAGAGGGTCTTGGTTTGGGGGTTTGAATCCAGAACTCTCTCAAGTACGAATCTCTCCATTAATTCTGAAAGCTGTGCCATGACTAATCAATTGTGACTTTAGGTAGATAAACAGGTATATTAGATTAAAAACAAAATCAAATAATTGAAGAAAACTGTTGTGTGGTGGTGGTGACAAGAGTTGAATTTATAAGAGAAGTAGCAAAAACAAAAATATCAAAAACCTTTGTTGTATATGGGCTCAGAACCTTTCCGTATATGGCCGTATCAACTTATACGCAATTAACTAAATCTGTTACCTTTTGTCATTTATATAGGGGTAATAAACAAATATGTGTATATATAAGTATGAAATAATTATCTAATGAAAACCCACCAAATTAAAAATACAAATATCAAAGAAACAAAGACAACGGGAAGGTACTGCCTTATCAGTAAGTCAAAATTGATCTTCTGGGCAGCTTTTCTGTATTTTTTAGAGTCTTGTCTTAAGCTAGAGGACAAATCGCTCATTTTATCTAGTGAATCGCCCCTGTACAACAGATCCTCTATGTTTTTAGTCATCACCAATTTAACATCTGCTAGCTCGTTGTTTAGTTTATCTAGATTTGATTGTGCTCTTTGATCCTGGTACAATTTTTTTGTCTTTTGCATGAAATTGTCAAATGAAACAAATGCATAAGGTCTCACGTTTGGGTTCAAACTATCTAGTCCGTGTGAGTTTGAAAACTCGTCCGAGATCTCTGAAAGGTATGAGAACGCCAATTTTCTTGGGTACGACGATTCCGTGATACAGAAGTAAATGATTGAGTCTTTGATTAAATAGTGGATCTGGAAGTTTGCACTCTCAATGGATGCTCTACTCTCTGAGTTAGAGGTTATTCTGCTTATGATCAATTTGACTTTTTTCTTTTGTTCTTGTAAACTTGGATCACTGTCATCATCTACTGAGCCTGACAATGGAAGACCTAGTCTATGTTAGTTTTTCGTTTTTTTTTTAAGAGTATAAAGAGAAAACACAGTACATACCATCATTGCGAAATATTAAAGTTGACTTGATCATTTTTTGCACGAAATTGTTTATCTATTTCGTCTGAATCAAACAGGTGTCCTAGCAGTATTATTTTCAAATAAAATAACAACAAAAAGGCCGGTCTGTAATCTTCCCTATATAATTACAGCAGTAAATTTCAGAACATCGTAGCCTCGTATCTCGAATGGCACACCTCGGCCAGCTAATATACAGGCAAGTTCACGATAATCTGGTGCTAAGATTTCACCAAAAATTGTCCATATAGGGTGACAGATGGGTGGATATTACCGTATACCTCTACTTCCCAAAAGTACAATTTGAGTGAACCTCTGAAAATATCAGAACGTAATACTCTTTGCATCCTAACTGATGCTAACCGATTCTGTTAATACCAAAGGAAATTATGTCCCAGTTTCCAACTTTAAATCTCCTGTAGGCGATTCAATTAATTCTGCCAAAATTCCCCAGTTATACTATGTTGTATTAGCATTTGTGCTATGATTGCTTCTGACTTGGTTCAATTCAGGGAGCGCAGTGTTACCTTAAGTTCGCTGTTCATGTTCGTTAGTAGAAGCACTGCAAAATATATACAGATTAGCAGCAGCCAATTCACAAAAAAGTACAAGTATCTATAACCAGTAAATTATAATGCATGTATATAGAGATTGATTATACCAGTATATTCGACGTGAAGTTTGTTCTGTTGCAGCTGATTTGGAAAGATTAGTTGTCCAGCACAACCTCTTATTGAAATGCGGAAAACATAGGAGGTGAAATTACTTCAATCTTTTTTCAAAAAGGCATTATTGACAATATCTCATAATTCTTAAGCTGTCATATATCTGGAGGCATTTTGATAGGATTCTTATGTGCTTTCTTGCTTCTCAAACACTGAAATCAAAGTCATTTACGGCAAGGTTATGATAGATGGTTAATTTTTGGTTTGACCACTCAAGAACATAATTTCGAAAATAACTTATTAGACAACAAAACCACTGAAAGTAGCAAACAGGATGCCACCAAAATCAAGCAATGGGGGGCAGCTTTCAATGACATTGTCATCGTCAGGTTTAGTGAATTTAAGTTCTTCTCCAGGCCTTTTTCTGAAGCAAACTGATGAAACAGATGCAATTTTATCACAGTTACCAATATATAAAAATTTAGACAATTTTGATAAAACATTAGGAAAACTTATAAGCTCAATATCTAAATATGAGCCTGACATATCATTAGCAAACGAGTTGATGGCTGTCAATAGTGATTTAGAAAAATCTGTAAATGAAACCATAAATTATCAAAAACTAGGAACTGAGATTAAAGATTTAGAGAAAATATCGGATGAATATGACTCAACAGCAAAAGAAATATTAATTGGTCTAAGTGAATGCAGAAACTTATTGATTGCACTACCTAGTTTGGATTCAGTAAAAGAGGAAGAATTAAAAATGATTTTTGAAAGAAGCCATTTGAACTCTGATGACTTGTTAAAATATGCGATGAAATTAGCAAAATTTACAACTGCCCCCCCAACGTTTGATGCTGGGACTAT